>PVKS010024770.1:0-30676 GCA_004027875.1 Aplodontia rufa | reverse complement strand
GTGTGCAGAGTTCTAGAGTGTTCTCCCCACCTCCCTGCGGTGGAGGAATGCGGTGTGCAGAGTTCTAGAGTGTTCTCCCCGCCTGCAGGCTTTTATGCGAGGCCCCTGGAAACGTCCTCACTTGCTGATGGGAGAGCAGGGCTGGGGCTCGGGCGGAGGAGAGACTTGAGTCTGAGCCCAGGGTCATCCTGAGCGAGGCCCATCCACCAGTGGCTGGAGGAGCCGCCTCAAGCCCAGCTGGGCAGAGCGCGGTGGCTGATTGCTGCTGTCTGCCACCGAGCTGGGCGGGGAGAAGGCGGTGGTCCCGGCCATTGCCTGCTGGCTCCACGGCCAAGGCTGCTTTCTGGCCTGTCCTGCCTCTCCACTGTGACTGACTGGCGGGCGGGGGCTGCGCTCTGTTCCTGTTCACCGTCTATCTGCCCCTCAGTGGCCTGCGGGTTCACTCTCTGGGGGTCTCCAGGAGCGGGCGCAGGGCTGGGGCTGCCAAGAGCTCTAGGGTCTTTCTCGTCCCCAGACGGCGTCTATGAGATAGGCGGACTGTTTCCCGTCTGGGCAGTGGTGGTGATCGCTGGCACAGCTGTAGCGTCGGTGACCTTCTTTGCCACCTCCAACGAGGAGCCCCCCAGGCTTCACTGGGTAAGAATCCCTGATGCCCCATCTGGGCAAGGGGCTGCTGCGGCCTCTGGGGCAGTTGGCCCACAATCACCCTCCCCTGCAATGGGGGAGCTGGACCCCACCATTTTTGAGGGGTTTTGTATCTATTCAGGGCTCTTCTTCTTCTTCTTCTTTTTGGTGCGTGTGTTTGGGGACAGCTTTGGTTTGAGCTGTGATCATACAGTTCTCCCGACCACCCCATGATGGCTTTCCTGTGTCCAGAGTCGGGCTGCCACCACCCCGGAAAGAGGCTCCCTGCCCTGCCTCTGGCAACGCCTCCCTGCGTCTGTGTGCCGTTTCCTCCTCTGAACAGCGGTGCGCACGCCTATTCCACAGGAGCGGAACAGCGTCTGTGGCCTCTAGGTCTGGCTCCTTCCTCTCGTGTGTTCCCGTGGTCCGGCCCTGGTGCAGCCTGGGTGGCTGCCACGTTCCCTCCCATGTGGAGTAATACTCTGGCGTGGGAGCGTGTCTGTCCGCCCGCTGGTGTGGACATAGGCTTCTTTCCACTTCAAGAGTGCTGCTGTGTACCAGGGCTTGAACCAGGGATGCTTAGCCACTGAGCCACGTTCCTGGCCCTTTGCAATTTTTTATTTTGAGACAAGGTCTTGCCAAGTTGCTGAGGCTGGCCTCGAATTTGTGATCCTCCTGCCTCAGCCTCCTAAGCTCCTGGGATTACATGCCCGGTGTGCTTTCGTTTCTTTTGGGTCATTCCTGGGAATGTGTTGCTGGGGCAACGCCAACTGTGTTTAACTTTTTGACGATCCGCCAGCCCATTTTCCAGGAAGCACCAGCGTTTCCAGGTGACGTCTGTGCTGTGCTGGAACCATTCATTCCAGGCTATAGCAGGCCAAGAATTGTTAGGCAGTTTGTCCAGACATAGCTCGGCGGCAGAGCACCTGCCTAGCATGTGTGAGGCCCCGGGTTCAATCCCCAGCACCCAAAAAAAAAATCATTTTTACTATTTATTGATTTAAAAAATGGCTTTTTTTTTTTTGGGTGCGTGGTACACTTGATCTACCACTGAGCCCCATCCCCAGCCCTTTCTCCATTTTTATTTTGAGTCAGGGCCTTGCTGAGTTGCCCAGGGTGGCCTCCAGCTTTGGACCCTCCTGCCTCAGCCTCCTGAGTAGCTGTGGGCCGCTGGCCAGGCTGCTTGCTAGTTTTTGAAGTAGGGGCGCAGTCTTCAAAATGGATGAACCTTGGAAACCTTGCACTGAGTGACGGGGACAGTCATGGAGGACCACAGAATGTCCTTGACAGGCGGGTCCATGGGGCGGAATGTGCAGGGTTGGCCAGGAAGGGCAGGAGGCTACTGGGACGGGAGTAGCTGCTAACAGGCTCAGGGTTTCTTTGGTGGGTGGCATCAGATGAGAGCCACGATGGACCCTTTCCCAAATGCGGAGCCGAATGCTTGTCACACGCAGGCACTGACCGCATGCGCAGCTCACTACGCTCCGAGCCTCCTGAGGGGCAGCTTCTGTGGTCCCGTTTTACACAAGGGACCGAGGCAGTGTCCCCGTGGTGGCCAGCCTTCGTGCCATCAGGATTCCGTCCCCTCCGCAGCTCTTTGCCTTCCTGGGCTTCCTGACCAGCGCCCTGTGGATCAACGCGGTGGCCACAGAGGTGGTGAACATCCTCCGCTCCCTGGGTGTGGTCTTCCGGCTGAGCAACACTGTCCTGGGGCTCACGCTGCTGGCCTGGGGCAATAGCATTGGAGGTGACTGGGCCGGGTTGGGTCCTGGGTAGGACTCAGACACGTCACGGCCCCTTGCTCACCCACCAGAGAGGTGCCGGGGTGGGGTGTCTGCCTTCAGTGCCCGCCCTGTTCTGGAGTGACCACCATTGGGCATTGGGCTGAGATGGCCTGAACTGCCACTGGGCCAAGAAACTCTAGCGCCCCTGACTTTCCCCAGTCCCGATGGCTGGACACTTGGTGGCTGTTCAGTTCAATGGAGCCCATTGCAGCCCACCCAGCTTAATGTATGCACACACTCTTCTTTAACTACAACAGCCAAGTACGGTTGGCCAGGTTGCGCACTGTATCAGAGCATCCAGACAAGGGAACGGGCAGCCTAAAATCTAGCCCTCCGTCCATTTAGCTTTTTGGGAAGCTTTTCCTAATTTATAAAGAGGTGCTGTGTGCCAGCAGAAGATGGGACTTGGGTGAAACATTGAACATTTATGTCATCCCATATCCCAGCGTCTGTCCTCCGGGGAGAGTGGGGTGAGGAGAATGCAGGAGGGAATTCTGTCTCGGGTGCTGTGGCCCCAGCGTTTGCTGACCGCCTGGACACAGTGAGGACTAGGATGAGCGAGGAGGGCGGGACCCACCTGCCACTCAAGGCACCCTTGATTCCGCAGATGCCTTCTCAGACTTCACGCTGGCGCGCCAGGGCTACCCGCGGATGGCGTTCTCGGCCTGCTTTGGTGGCATCATCTTCAGTATCCTTCACGGGCTGCGCTGGGCTCAGTGCTGGGGTCTGGGCCCCACTTGGGTCTTGTGACCCACAGTGCAGGGGCTGCGCAGGCAGCAGAGAGGGCCGCTGCTAAGCAAGGTGGCACCTGTGAAGTGCAGCTCCAGTGCAGGTCTCCCTGCTCAGCGACAAGGCCTGAAGGCACTGAGGGCAGCTGGGTGGCATAGCAGTCATGTCAGTGGGTACCCACGGGCACCTGCTGTTTGTAACTCCCAGGACCTGCTGATGGGTTGAGGCCTGAGCCTCCCCTGGCCTCCCAGGTAGGGTGGAAAGGAGGTCCCTGAACAACCCCTTGAGATGGCCTTGACGCTGCTCCGTGGGCACCTGGCCTCCGCTGCCCCACCTGCTGAGTGTGTGTGGGTGCCCAGCATCCCTGAGCAAGCGCAGACCACACACTCAGTGCACCTCCTCAGAGGCCCCGGCATGGGCAAGCTGGGGCTTCCGGGAGTGAGCGGTGGGTGATAAGGGCCAAGCTCACTCTTGGCCTGGTGCCCCAGTCCCAGGGTTGAGTCCGGCAGCAGGGGGTGCTGCGCAGGGGGTGGGCGCCCCAGTACCAGGGGGTGCTACGTGGGCAGGGTCACCCCAGTCCCAGGGTTGAGTCCAGCAGCAGGGGCGATGCAGGGGTCACCTGTCCCAGGGGGCTCTGCGGGGCGGTGGGCCACTGCTCTCGGCTTCCTGAACTGGGCTGCAGATATGCTGGTGGGAGTGGGTCTGGGCTGCCTGCTGCAGATCGCATGGAGCCACGCACCCGAGGTGAAGGTGAGTGGGGCTGGGCTGGGAGGTGGCTCGGTGGGAGAGGTCCCAGGTTCACCCTCAGCCGCACGCACACACAATGCACGTACGAGGGGCCTGGGAGACACGTGCATCTCAGCAATGCACACTTCCTGGGGAAGATCTGTCTGAATTCCAGACAAGGCTGATTTGTAGGCTATTTGAAAATATTCCACATAAGGGTTGAAAAAGAACGTATTCCTTGCAAGTCGACAGAGCAGCTCAGCTTTAGGGTGGGAGAAAGAGGCACTGGCCCACCGCCCCGTTCAGGCCAGGCTCATCACCTGTCTCTTGCTGTGCGACTCTGAGTGAGGTAAGACATTGTGCCTCCGCTTCCTTACCTGAAACCAGGGTGGAGGATACCTTCCAGCCCTCCTGAATACGCAGGAATGGGCAAAGGGCCAGGCTGGACACAGAGCCCAGCACTGCCCACGGCATGGGCTGAGAGGAGAGAGAATAAGGTGGGGAGCCCAGCAGATCTGGAGAGGGTTCGGACACGGGGCTCCCTCGGGTACCTGAGAATCTCCTGGGAGCATGAGGCCTCCTGAGCTTGTGTGTTGGGGGCTCTGGGAATCTGCACTGGGGGTTGCTGGGTACTGAACCCAGGACCTCGTGTACACTAAGCTCAAGTTGTGCCTCTGACTCCCCCGCACCCCGAGCCTGGAATCTGCATCTTTCCCAGCTCCCTGGGGGCTGACGCAGGTGACAAAGATTTCACACAGGAGCTGTCCTGGGTGTCCACACACAGGGCGGGGCAGGTAACTGAAAGGAGTGGCCAGATTATTCCAGATTCCAGAAGAGGCACAATCAAGATTCCTAGGTGAACTTTTCCTATTTTATAACTTTTTTTTTTTAAGAGAATCTATTTTATTTTTCCATCTGGCCTTTGTTCCTCTGACACTCAGTTGCGTATGTGGTACTGGGGCTCAAACCCGCGTCCTCGTGCATGCCAGGCAAGCGCTCCAACCAGTGAGCCATCGCTCCAGCCCCCAAATTGCTTTTTTTTAAGAAAAAGTTTTGAAATTACTATTTAATTATAATTATTTATTTTTGGGGTGTTGGGAATTGAGCCCAAGGTCTGGCACATGCTAAGCAAGTGCTCTCTCACTGAACTACATCCCCAGCCCTTTCCTAATTTTTATTTATTTATTTTTGGAACTGGAGATTGAACCCAGGGGAGCCACATCTGCAGCCTGTTTCTTTATTTTGAGACAGAGTTTCTCTAAGTTGCTTAGGGCCTCGCCAAGTTGCTAAGGCTGGCCTTGAACATGAGATCCTCCTGTCTCAGCCTCCTGAGCTGCTGGGATTACAGGCGAGTATCACTGCGCCTGGCTCCGTGAGGTGCACTTAAATACTATCGAGCGACCTCGTTTGTTTTCAAAATCGGTGCACAGTTGCTGTCCAATATGTACCCACGTGTGAGTGCCACCATGTGGGGAGGCAACCCAGGTACTGTTTGGTGAGTCTGACTTCCATCTGGGCTCTGTCCCTACTCTGCTTCCTCCTCTGTGGACAAATGATCATAGTGATCTGCTCTCACAGGTGGCTGAAGAAGGACACCCTGTGCCTGGGGACACCAGGGCAGTTCCTGGTTTTGGCTTTTCAGTGTGGCTGAAGGACGGAAGGAAGAGACGGGGAGGGAACCACTTCACTCCCTTCTACTCTTCTGCATTGCTTGAAACCATTTTCAACCACCACACGCATCACACACACGTGCGCGTGCAGGGTGCTGTTTCCTAGGCTGCCGTAACCATGACCACAGCAAAGTGTTCTCTCCCTAGAGGTCCGAAGTGCAGGCGCAGGCTGCGGGCAGGCCCTCCTTGCTCTGGAGGCCCCAGAGAGGCCCCTTGCTCAGCCCCTGCAGCTTTGGGAGACCCCTGGCCTCTTGGGAGGTGGCAGCACCCTCAGCCTCTGCCCCCGCCTCTGTGACCTTTGCTGTCTCTGCCTCCTCTGTTCTGACAGGGACTGCAGTCAGTGGATTTAGGGACCCACTATGTCCAGGATGATCTCATCTTGAGATTTCTCATCACAATTAAATCTGCAAAGACCCTATTTCAAGCAGTGTCACTCTGAGGTCCTGGACGGACATGACTTTGGGGGCAGGGGCTGTATTCAACCCACTGCACATGTCACTGCCATCTGGACCTACGGGCTCCTCCTCTTTGACCCCCAATCCTACCTGCCTTCTGCTTAACGTCTGGGCTCACGCTCCTTCCTGAGGTCTTTGGAGTCAGGCCTGGGCTCCAGTCTGTCCATCTGTCCGTCCATCCATACATCCTATCTCTGATGAGCATCACGTGGATGTGGCTAACTCGTCCAGTATTTAAAACTCTGACTTGTAATTATATGAAACTTGGTCACAGCAGCCAAGCAGCTCCCAGGCAGGGGGAGCCGGAAGTTGGTAGGCAGACGAGGCTCCCTCTCCACCACTTCCGGGTCTGGAAGCCTCTGGGTAACTTCAAGGTGGGGTCTGCCCTCCCACAGGCGGGCTCAGGCAGCTGCAGGCGGAGTCCCTCGTGAACTGCAGGGTGACGCTTCTGACATCAGCTGCTCTGCGCAGCGCAAGCGGTGCTGTGGCAGCTGGTGACCCGGGGCTCTGCTTCTCCCCGCAGCTGGAGCCAGACGGCCTGCTGGTGTGGGTGCTGGCCAGCGCCCTGGGCCTCAGCCTTGCCTTCTCCCTGGTCTCGGTGCCCCTGCAGTGTTTCCAGCTCTCCAAAGCCTATGGCTTCTGCTTGCTGCTCTTCTACCTGAACTTCTTGGTGGTGGCCTTGCTCACGGAGTTTGGAGTGATTCACTTGAAAAGGATGTGACGAGGCCACCTTTGGAGTGTCGGTGGCATCAGAGCTCCCGGCAGCCTCATGAGAAGCAGCTGAGATGGGCACCTCCCGCATGTGGCTCCGCTGCCTGAGCTGGGGAGTGGCTGCCGAGTGCAGATCCGTTACGTCCCTCCAGCTGCCAGCCCCCATGGCCTCGCTGCGGGACTTCAGGGTACGGCTTTGCTGTGGCCCGAGTTCCAGACAGAAGCTCGCCTCCTCAGTGATCCCAGAGCCCTGAGAGGGGCTGGGTGTGGGGTGAAGGGGCCGCCATGCTGAGGACCCCTGAGGTGTGCAGGGCCGCGCACCTGCTCAGCCCTGCCCAACCCTCGCTGGCCTTCGGACGCCTGGGGACTCAGCCCTGCCCGACCTCACTGGCCTTTGCGCACCTGGGGACATCAGCCCTGCCCGACCCTCGCTGGCCTCCAGGCCTCCTGCACCTTCTCTCCAGGCTCAGAATCAGGATGTCGCAGCCCTGAGGGCTGCAGTGAGCTCTACTGAGAACTCCACCGTCCACCATTTAGAAATGCCTGTGGACCACAGCTGGTTCGGAGTTTTCCAGTCGCCAGGTGAACAAAGCCAAACAAGCGGTGAGGCAGATGGCTCTGCCACATGGATGGCCACACGGTGGACGATGGTTCTGGACGCTCTAGGACCCAGAACCCTGGGCTCCCGCTGCTCAGCAGGCTCCACCTGCCGGGGCCTGTGCCTGCCTCAGGGGAGCTGCTCCGGGCTCCCGCTGCCGGCGGCCCCGACTTTCCAGGAAGCCATTAGTTTGCCTGCTGCATCTGCTGTCTGTTTTCCAAAAAATAAATAAAATTTTCTAGTATTTTCTGAAAGCAGCACAGGTGCTCTGTTTCCCCACACCTGGGGGCCAGATGACGACTGGCCCAAGGCCAAGCTCCTTGGCAAGAGCAGCTGGGGCCGAGGTAGGGTCAGAAGGGTGACGGTGGGACCCTGCCTTCCCCTCCCTGCACCAGCCGGAAGTCAGGAGGCGGCAGCCGTGGTTACAAGCAGAGACTTTTATTAATATGCCAGAAATCCAGACAGTGGGTTTCCAGGTAAGAAATCACCCATGTACAAAACCTCCCGGCACTGCAGCCGCCGCCATCCCAATGATTGTCTGCGGGTTGTGGAGTAAGGCTGGGGTGGGAAGCAGGGGGCAGATGCTGCCCTCCCCAAAGTGCTATTGCTGCCCCTGCCAGGCTGCGACCTGGCCGAGCAGCCCCTGGTCCCCTTCAGCTGTGATGTAGCAGGGGGCATCTGAGCTAGAGGTCCCAGGGCCCTTAGGGTTCGCAGCCTGGGGCGCCACCTGTCCCCTGCTCAGTAGGCAGCTTGAGGGTCAGTGTGACTGGAACACGGATGACGCTGGGGGTGTCCATAGACTAGACGAGGCACCCACCACCTGTCGGTATATCTTGCCATCTTGTGTTTGTCTGGTCCTGGTTAAAACCAGGGACTCTGCCAGGCAGGGCTGGGGGTCGGCCTAGGAAATTCCCTGGGATGGGGCCGAAGCCCACCATCCTGGACCAGCCTCCCGTCCTGGGGCCTGGGCTCCCTGGTGCCCTCCTGAGTTCGCAGCCCCTCACCCCTGCTCCCCAAATGCCCATTTGAAATCACGAAGGCTAAAAGGCACCCAGTTGTGCAAATGCAGCTCCTTCTCTGGAGAGAAGAGTGTGGCCTGGCTCCAGGCTGAGCTCCGGCTTGGCCAATGGCCCTCCAAGCCAAGAGGATAATGTCAGGCTCCTGACACCCCCTGGGAATCCAGGGCTCCCAAAGAGCTGTGCTTTAAAAATGAAAACACCCATCCCACGCCCTGCTGGGGCCCTGAGGAGGCCTCCAGAACTGGCGTGGCCTTGCGGGTGGGGAATAGGCACTGCTGCCCAAGGAGCAGGAAGCTGGGTGGGCCCGGATGCAGGGCTGGCTCCCGCACCAGTTGTCCCTCCACTGCCTCTGTACCTGCTGAGCCACCTGCCCAGGACAACTAGACCCAAGCAGCCTCCACTCTGACCCTGCTTCTGCCACCTCCACCACACCTCGCATGGACATTGTGGGAAGTCCCTGGGTTCTACAGGAACCCTGGGGTGAGCCAAGTCCCACTCTGGCCTCAGAGGCCATGGCGGGCAACTGCCCAAGCTGTGGGGGCTGGGCTGGGCCGGGCTGCAGCGGCTCCGTCCTCCCTGAGCTGCCGGCTCCATTCCCAGCAGTGATTGGCAAAGAGGTCCTAACCATTCACCAGGTGCCTTGACCTGAAAGGTGAACCCCAGTAAAGGGGTTTGGCTGTAGCCACAGCTGGCCTGGATTCTGCAGGCCATTGCAGAAGGATTTTCAGCCACAAGGACTGAACCAAAGCTGCATGGGAGGGAGAGAAAGCTTATGGAGCAGGAACCAAGACTGGCCAGTGCCACCTGCCGCTTGCCTGGCAGCGGCTGAGACCTGCCCTCAGGTTGAATCTCAGTCCTCCATCGCTCCTCACTAGGTCCTAGCCCTGGTCCCCAGAGGAGCACTCGATGACATCATCACTGGAGAAACACCACCCTGGGGACTTGGGTTCTTCCCTCCCTAAGTGGTTTTGTCCCTAAAGCCAGACACAGGCGCCTGTGACGAGGGCCCCGGGGAGTTAGTGGGGACACCGATGGGATGGGGGCCTGCCTGTAAGCAGAGGAAGACAAGGCCAGCCCTGTGGAGGTGGCAGGGTCGGCTCCAGGAAGCTGCTCGTGAAGGGGCTTCTGGAGCCTTCCACGGCAGGGAGCCCGGGCCTCACGGCCTAGACCAAGCGGAGCCTGGAGCTGAGGAAGACGGGGCGAGGGGGTTACGAGCCCAACCCGGCTCGTCTGCTTCTCTAGGTAAACGTGTGCACATGTACACACATCCTTCCGGGACACTGTAGGGAATAATACTATTGTGTTACTGCATAGAAGAGATGGCTTTGCGAGCTGGGGCTAGGTGACAGTCTGGGAGCGCTGGCGGCCCCCAGGGGGCTGCTGGGCCATGGGGGCGCTGAGCTTGCTGAGCTGCTGCCGCAGTTTCTCCTGCTCCCGAGCGTGCTCCTGGTACCACTCCTAGAGCAGAGCAGGCGGTGCTGAGGGCCGCCCTCCCCCAGCCCCACGCTGTCCCAGCCCGCCTGCCTGGCACATGGGGAATTCTGGGTACCGTGCTCCCCACCAAGGCTGCAAAAGCCTCTTCCCCCCACATGGAGGTGGGCACCCCTGCTGGTGATGCCGGCCTGGCGCACACAGTCTCTTTACCTGGGCTCGCCCACGACCCTTGTGTTCACGAAGAGTGGAAATGGAAATGATGCCCCAGAAACCCCAGGCTGTGTGAGGAGTGTCTCCTCTACTTCCAGTAGGGCTGACAAGGCCTTGTGGGAAAACGAGCTTGCCTGCCCGAGACCACTGTCGCTACAACATCAGACATTTTCAGTAACCGGGGTACTTGGGTAGCAAAGGAGTTAGTTACCCCACTTCTTCTTTTTTTGGTACTAGGTATTGAACCCAGGGACCCTTAACTACTGAGCTGCATCCCCAGCCCTTTTTATTTTTTATTTTGAGATGGGGTCTCACTAAGTTCCTTAGGGCCTCACTAAATCACTGCAGCTGGCCTTGAACTTATGCTCCTCCTGCCTCAGCCTCCTGTGCCGCTGGGATGACAGGTGTGTGCCTCTGTGTCTGCTTACCCCTAGTTTTCAAAAGAACCCGAACTACAGACTTTCAGAGCCTAAAGACCACTTCAGGCACGTTGCCCTGCGTGGCCCTTCCTACAGAAGGGGACACAAGTGCACGCAGACGTGGACAGGAGCAGCAGCCCTCTCCCCAGGGTGCACTGGGTATGCGCTCCTCAGCTCGTCCCCACTGCTCTGTGACCCCTGCACAGATGGGAATGGAACCCAAGACTGGCTCATGTCATTTCCACATCTCTGTGACACCAAGTGCACCGGGTCACTAACCCTCTGCCCCAGGAGCGTTGACTAGAATCTCTCACGTTTCTAAGGGAAAGTCAACGCCACTTCAGGAATCTCTGGTCCCTGGTCCCCCAGGCAGGGACTCTGGTTACATCTGCTTAGGGCAGTGCAGCCACTGGTGCTGGTGTGGGAGGCCCTCCTGCAGCCCTGGGGACCTTAGAGGCAGGGAAGACCCAAAGCAGGGCGATGGACCGGCTGCCCGCATGCTGTGGGCTCCGGGAGGCCCGGTGCCGGCCCATGAGGGGCTGGAACGGTTTCAGCACAGCTGCCGATGCGGAAAGACTGGGAACTGGGAAGAGAATTTTTTTTTTCTTTTCACTTCTCCCTTCTCTCAAAACAAAAAGCTGCCATCAATCAAACCCTCCCAAGACCCGGCACCCTGGGCCTTCTACTGGAAAGCTCCTCTCGGGGGTGGCTGCCTGGTCCCCACCCCGCCTCGTTTCTCCTGCTGTGTGTGTTCCCGTCTGCAGCTCCAGCTCTGAGTAACAGGTGCTAGAGGTTCACTGGGTGGTGACGCCACGGGGCGGGCCAGAGAGGGCCACCTCTGCCTGCTGGGAAGGCGCCAACCCTGAACACGCCCGGGCCCCGGGTCCCAGCCACCAGACGACCCCAAGCCTCGCAAACCCTCCACCTCTACTCACAGGGGACTGGAGACCCCTCCGGGATGGCCAGGGGTGGGGCCCTACCTGGATCTCCTCCTGGTACATCTTCAGGCTCAGGTCGCTTTTGGTCCTTGATCTCCGTCCCAGAAACACCAGGGAGTTTTGCTGAGGAAAAGCAAAGGCTGTTGGAATTGGCTGCAGAACCCACCCTCAGGCCCTGGTGTCCTGCCACAGCTGGGCTGAGGGGAGGGCGGGAGCTAGGTGACAGCTGCTCCCTGTTGCATGAGGCCACGCCACGCACCTGGTACCTCTCCATCTGCGAGAGGGTGTCGAGCAGCCGGGCGACGTTGGAGGAGGCCCCTTGCACCTCACGGTACAGCTCCAGCAGGGCGACCAGCTCTTCCTTGGACAGTTCCTTCTCCAGGGTGATGCCGCTGTCCACTGCAGGCAGGGGGTGGGTCGGCAGCTCTGAAGCCACTCGCCCACTCCAGGCTCCCCCTCCACCCCAGCAGACCCACCCTCCACCCCGGCTCGCTGGGGGTCGGGGGTGGGGGTCAAGGGTCAAGTCAGCGGCCTGCAGCAGAGGCTGCAGAGGCCTCCGGAGGCAGCCTCCAAGCAAAAGAAAATGGCCAGCCAGCCCGGCCCCAGACAGCTGGGGACAACCGGTCTCACGGGCGGCTCTGGAGGGGAATTTAGAAAGAAGGCAGGGTCGGTATGAAGAAAGCTGAGGCCACAGCCAGCTGCAGGAGGAACGTGCTCTGCCTCGGCCTCAACGACGTGACCCCACCCTAACCACAGTGCCACTCACTGTCCAGAAACATGGCAACACTAACAGCAGGGCTGGAGCGGTGGCTCAGCGGTTACGGCGCTTGCCCGGCATGCACAAGGACATGCACAAGGACATGAGTTCAAACCCCAGCACCACGTACGCAACTAAGTGGTGGAGCAACGAAATCCACATGAAAAACTAAATAAAACTGATTCTCTCTCTCTCACTATCCCTCTCTTTTTAAACAAAACAAAACAAAACAAAACACAACTAACAGAGGAAACAGCTTATCCTGCCTCCCGGCCCAGGGCCATTTCCTCTGCTCCCAGGTTCCAGAGCCCGGAAGCAGGCGGAACCAAGGATGCTTCCACCCGGAGCCCTTCCCTGATCCTTCTTCAGCTACGACTTGTACTGCTTTTGTTTTTGTTTTTGTTTTTTTAAGAAAGATGGGACAGTGAGAGACAGGCAATTTTTTATTTAGTTTTTCATGTGACTCTTATTTCTCGGCCACTCTGTTGCGTACGTGGTGCTGGGATTTGAACTCACGTACTCGCGCATTCCAGGCAAGCACCGTCACCGCCGAGCCACCGCTCCAGCCCCTGCTTTTGATTTAAAACAAGATCATGAGCCTTTTTCTGTTATCGAACATTTGCAGTTCACAGGTAAGAGATCCAGACTGATGAGCTGAGCTGCAGGAGGCTGGACAAGCACCAGCGAGACAGAGGGTCAATCAGCCCAGCCAGACCTGACAGAGCCAGGAGGCCAATGGCAGCAGCCGCCCAGGACGCATCTGCCCACACTGACCTTCCGAGTCCTGGTTCTTGCGGCTGTAGTTCATGCGGAAGACGAAGGCTTCCAGGATGAAGGCCACGATGATGGTCATCACCACCTGGCCAGGGGGGCAAGGTCAGCTGCTGGGGCCGCCACCCATGCGTCCAGCCCCTCCTCCCTGACGCTGCGTCCCAGGAGCAGGGCAGAGGGCCTACCATGGTCACGATGTAGAAGGTCATGAAGTACAGGCGGCTCCAGTGGGAGGTCTGCGAGGTGACACCTTCCTGCAGAGGGGAAGTGGCTGGTGAGCAGGCAGGAGCGGCCCCATGCTGGGCAGAGCCAGGCCACGCCCACTCTAGAGCCTTCCTGATTTGCGCTGGCTTGTGGGGGACAGAGAGGAGGGTCCTCACTCCCCTTCTGCCACCTAAGGCTGGGATGCTGCCCAGGACGGCTGGCAGGTCCGAGCAGGGAGTGGAGGGGAGAAGAAACCCAGAACGCTCGCCACAATGCGCTGCCCAGGCTGGCCTTGCACTCCTGGGCTCAGTGACCCCCCAGCCTCCAGAGTAGCGAGGACACAGGCATGCCTTCTGTGCCCAGGCCAGGCTGCTCCTGACACCCCCATGGCGGGAGACAGGTCAGACTCAGGCTGCAGGGGACATGGAGACGGCCAAGGGCAGCATATGCTGAGGAGGGTACGAACCTGTGCCGTGGCCGCTGGAGAAACCAGCCCCACTGACACAGGTCAGCAGCACACCCTGCCTTGCATGAGGGGCCCAGAGGACAGTGGGAAGCCCAGGAGCTGAGATGCTTACCATGATAATGTACCAATTGTTGACAACCGTGAGCTCAAACAAGGTCACTGCGGAGGGAAGGGGAAGGGGCATCCTGATCAGAGCTGCTCCAACAAGGCAGCTCCAAGTGATCTCTCCACCTCTCCTGGGCACATGCGCTAAACCACCACATCACCATGTGCCGGCCCGTGCTGTGGCTCCAGAGATCAGCAAGGCCCTCCACGGGGAGTCCTGCCATCTTAGCCTGTCCCCCAAAGGGCACACCCCGGGGGAAAGAGCACTCAGCCCTTCCTGGGTGCAGATCTGGGATGTCAGGAGGGCACCCCTCCTCCTGAGAAGTATCTGGCGGGACCACTCCCTCCACCCCTGCCCCCAGGGGTTTATCCATGGAACCAGGGGACAGAACAGAGCTCTGGGAGGCCTGAGCCGGGGCACAGCGTGGGACAATGAAGCAGCACAGGTGTGGCTGAGATTTCTCCGGGGCTGGCACTGTGACATGCTGAGGGGCACCCCATCCCCAGGCTGCACCCCTCCAGCTGAGGCATGAAGTTCTTCTTCCCAATACTGGGAAGGCATCAGGCAAAGGATGGCATCCGCGGCTGGGCGAGTCCTAGACCTGGCCTGGACTCCAGCCCTCCAGTGGGCCGGAGGGGACTCCTGAGGAAGTGACGAGTGGCTCTGGAGGCCCAGCCTCACCTGGACTTGCTGCACCTCTCTGGGACCTGCGGTGACAGACAGCAAGGCCAGGAGGCGCCGCCTTCGACCCTGCACTCACCGAAGCTGTTGAGGATGTTGTCGAAGTTGTTGAGATAGTAGTAGCCTTCCTCCACCACCGTCCTGTTGCCCACCGTGTGATTGCGCCAGCGGTAGGCGTCGGCCACCGTGCTGGTGCTGCGGGAGACGGGGCAGGAGATGACTGGCCACCTCCACAGACACTCATGCGAGCCACGGCCTGGCCACGCGTCTCTCCCCTGCTGGGCTCCTGACGCTGGTGGCTCGGAGGCCCCAGGTCTGCCCCCATCCCGCCCACCTTCACGGGGCATCTCCGCAGCTGTAGGGCCACCTCTGCATGTCCCCAGGCTTGGGGAGGCTTTGCGGCCCCCTGGGAGACCTCCTTTTAGAGGAGGCCTGATTCCCATCCTCCCGCCTGTCCTTCATGGTCCTTCTGTTAAATTTCATGGGACACTGACGTCCAATGTGTGGGCCACCGGGGGGCTCTTTGGAAGGCAGAGTCCTGAGCCTCCTGCTCAAGTGCTGTCTTGGCCCCAGCAAGTTCTGATCATGCACTTGAAGATGGTGCCTGGGCACCCCACCACACCTGGGCTCTGGCTCCAGGCTCAGCTTAACACCCCCAAGTGGCCACCAGTGTCATGCCACACTGACCCAATTACAAAGAGGACACTGAGCTGCAATCTCACGAGCTAGCTCAGGAGGGAGGGAGGCCACAGGAGGCTCGGCCTCCACGTCATCGAGTCTCCTGGTCTTCCTGCCACACATCCATCTGTCCTATCCTAACAGGCTGCCCCTAGGAGACCTGGTTCGTTCACATCCCCAGCTATTCCTGCAGGGCAGGAGCCAAGGGACTCAGGCCACCTGGTTCTGATCTTGAGCTCCGCCTGGGGACGGACAGGGAGACTCGCTCACACACCTTCCCTCTAAGGCACCCCGTGTCCAGAGCCCCCATTCGGCTCCCTGCACACACTAAACACTGAGAGGAGAGCAGAGCCACCCCAGGGCCTCGAAGGTACTGAGGCGCCGGCCACCAGGACTGGCGGGTGGCTCAGCCGACTCACTTGCAGCAGTTGGGGTACAGGAGCCCGCAGAAGAATTCCATGCCCACGATGGCGAAGGAGTAGTAGAAGGTCAGCAGGGTGAGGCCGAGGCTGCGGAGGAGGCGGAGGACGGGGAGACTGAGAGCTGGCGGGGGACCCGGCTCCTGCGGCGGCCCCGGCACCTGTGACCCACTGAGCTGACTGCAGGAGAGGCATGCCCCTAGCCAGGTTACCACCTGCAAAGTGCCTGCAGGGGAGGGGCCTCGTGGCTCTCGGTGGGCTGAGTGCAGGACTCTAGACAGACGCCCCTGTACCAGAGATTCACCCTTACCTGTGCAGGGAGACTCACAGGTGCCCTTACCTGTGAACGCAGACACAGGTGGTGAGTGAGCTGACAGCTCCCGCCCCCCTACTAGAGAGTCCAGACAGGTCAGTAGAGGAAATGGTGCCGGGGAGACCTGTGTGGCCAAGACCAGCCTCCTGCAAGACCCACCGGACCCTCGGATCCAGGCCTTCCCAGGCCTTCTCGCCCTGCTACCACCCAGCCCCCAGCCCCCAGCCCCTATGGTGCGAGCCTCCTGGCGCTGGACGTGCAGGTCACGAGGAAGGGCAGTACCTGGCCATCCGGGGCAGCAGCTCAAACATGGTGTCCAGCACGTTGCGGTAGCGCTTCTTCAGTTTAAACAACCTGAGCAATGCAAGAGAGCCAGGTCACGCACAGACGCAGGTGGGCCCAGCTACTCCAGAACACGCAGGAGCTGGCCCCGCGGGCCTCTACGAGGGGGAGGGTGGCTGAGGGCCCTGTGACTCGAGCTGTGGGAAGGACTGCTGGACTGGACACTCCCCCAGGGCTGGACATTCCCCCAGGGGTGCAGAGCTGTGCTCTGTCTCCTGTGGCCGCTTACAAACAGAGCAGGTGGCTCCCAGAAGGACAAAGTGAACAGGAGAGGGGACAGCCACCCTCACCCAGAGGAGCTCATCAACAGACAGGGTGGCAGAAGGTGAGAGGAAGGGACGCACTGGCCCAGGCCGCCAATCCCAGCTCTACAGCAGCAGACTCTGCCTGCAGAGATGGCCCCTGTGCTGGCCTCCCGCCCCCTCTCCTGCCAGGAGGGACGTGTGGGGCTGCACATGGATGGGCAGGAGGAAGCCCCCATTGCTGAGAAAATGAGAACCCGGGAGACCTGCGTGAAGCTGAGCCAGGAAAGCGTGAGGGGCCTGGATGTCCCACCCTCCCTGGCCCCCAGCCCCAGCACAGCACAGCCTGTCACCTCAGCAGCTGGAGGGGACGCAGGACCACGATGAAATAGAAGGGCTCCATGTTCAGGGTCAGGGCCAACAGTCCCAGGAGGGCGAATGCTGTGACAGAGAAATCGAACCTGGGCCGGGGAGAGAAGGCACAGTCTGTCCGCAGCCCCTGGGCCACCCCTCCACTCCACTCCAGCCAGGCCCAGAGGTTGCGAGGTTGTCTCCCCAGGACACAAACACCAGGGAGCCACCCCTGAGGGCTCTGCATGGTGTAACGACAGCGAGCCCACTAGAAGGGACAGGCGCCCTTCAGACGCCACACGTCCTCCACCAGCTTCCTGGGCTCTTTTCCCTGCTAGACAAGCACAGAGTTCCTACTCCAGCCTCTTCCTTTGCCCTTGAGACAGCGTCTTGCTGTGCTGCCCACACTCAGCTCAAGCCACCCCCCAGCCTCCCACCGCACTTGGCTTCTTCCTGTTCCCAACTCCTCCGCCGATTAACTGGCTTTACTCTCGTGACCCAAAGCCACCTGATTTCAGGGTGAGTGGACTTCAGTGGGAGGCAAGTGACGCCTGAGCTCCTGGTGGACAGGGAAGCCCCAGGTTCTCCTCACTGCTAGCCAGGGGTGAAGCCGTCTCTGCGAGTGTTGTGGTTTTAGCACAGGAGGAAAGCTTGGTGACTGCAGGGGAGCTAAGGGACCTCGGGCCATTTCTAGGAGGATGGGCGAGGAGGCAGAGGGGCTTCAGACAAGAGCTGGACCCTGGAGAGTCCTGAGCCACTGCTCCAGGAAGGTGGGATGTGCTGTGCTCAGACACTGCCATGAGCTCCAGACAGGTGCAGCTGGCAGGGGTGACCAGAGCCCTGAGCTCTGGTCAGGTGCAGCTGGCAGGAAGTCACTGTCCACTTACAGGTTCCAGCCAGAGGACAGGTACTCCACAGGGCCCAGGCCAGCGACTTTCAGGAACAGCTCCACCCCATAGACTGCGGACAGGAGGAGGGGTCAGCCGCACACCCAGCACTCCCCCCTGCCCGGACGAGCTCCCCACCAGCTGCGTGCCCCCGCTGAGCCCAGGCCCCTCACACCCGCACCATGAGAGCACCGACTCCCAAGAGGGCCCGGCCTGGCAGTGGCCGAGCAGGGTGACATGCTTAACAAAAGAAGCCCCCAGCCCCTCTTGGGATGGCCTGGCACCCATCTGCCCATCTCTGAGTGCCTCTCTTGTGCCAGGCACAGTGCTGGGCGGCCCAGAGAGCAGCGCTATGCTGTGCTGGGGAGGAACAGGGATAGCCAGTGTTCTGGGGCGCTCAGCTGTATGGGATCACAAGGGTTAGGCAGATAGAGACAGTGGGGCAAGGCGCAATGGCCGAGGGAGCTGTGAGTCGGGGCCACAGGTGCCCAATTGGACAGCAGGAGCAGCAGGAGAGGACACGGCAAGGTGATCTGAAGGGGCAGGTCACGCTGCACCTGCTCCGGAGGCACAGGAAACCTCAGAGGAGTTTACATGGGAGCGAGATGGGGTCAGACTAAATCTCTGCGCCCTCCCTTTAAGGTCCCCTGTTGTAGGGACGAGCCAGGAGATGCCAAAGCAAACGAAAGCTCTTGGAGCCACATCAGTCACTCACTGGTGAGAAAGACGAGGTAACTCCAGGGCACCTGCTTGGAGAAGAAGTTCCCGCCTGCAAGACAGAAAGGCGCTCAAGGCCGAGCCAGGAGCCTGGTGGGGCGGGAGCAGTGCCCAGGGGCCTACCTTTCAGCATGAAGGTCTCCACGAGGATCCACATCCCATTGACTGCCACCACCAAGTCTGAAATAAGGACAGACAGGACAGACGGGTTTGTAATACAGTGCCAGGTGCGTCCGTTAGCTTCTGGAAAGCTCTGGGATGGGCAGAGCAGGGCTGCTCCACGCACCCACTGGATGGGGAATTTCTGCTCAGTGATCTTGCTGTGAGCTAGATTAACCAGGGTTTTGCTGAGAAAATGACCAGGAATTTCTAAAAGCACCCTCTCCATCCCTGCAACGACACCAGGTGAGAGGTACAGGTTCCTGCAAGCTGGTGTGAAAGGTGGACGGTACGCAGAGGGCTGAGGATTGAAAACGAGCTGGGATGCTGGAAAGGACTGTGAACTACTTAGCACAGAGCCCACCACTGAGCACTCCCACTTCCAGGGACGGACTCCAGCGATGCACTTGGAGAAACACAGAAAGATGTGTGCTGGAGCTGGCTGAACGGACCATGACATGCTCACACAACCCACAGCAGCCATCACAAGGAAGAAACGAGCTGTGTTTCCACTAGTGTGGAGCGGGCGCCGGGACAGGCCGTCAACCAAAAACAAAGTGTCCCGCATGCTGCTGCTGTTCCAGACAGGGAGTCGTGTACACGTGCATCTTAGGGTTGTCAAGAAACAAAAGCAGGAACTATGATGGAATTACCCGCTGGGGAAGGTGACAGGGGTGATCTCAACTCCCTTGAAGAGACGGCCTGTTGTAGGCCTGACTTAGAACCTCGTAGCATTCCAACTAATTATAAAACAAGGCTACACGAAAGCAATCCCCCTATCAAGAACAAAATGAAGGAAAGACACACGTGTTCCCCCAGGGAAACACGCAGGGGACCTCCGCAGTGCGTTAGTGGGACTGTGCTGGGACAGCTGCTGTGACGATGAGTGTGTCAGGAAGCTGTACTTTAAGGCTGGGAATCCAGACACGTCAGGCTGATGGAGTTAGGGGAAAACCCCACAGTCCTCATCTGAAGCAGGACGAACTCACAACATAGTTACTATTTATTTATTTAGATATTGGGGATTGGGGCTGGAGGGGTGGCTCAGCAGTTGCAGCACTTGCCTGGCATGCCCGAGGATGCGAGTTCAAACCCCAGCACCACGTGCACAACTAAGTGTAGAGCAAGGAAGGCCACATGAAAAACTAAATAAAACTGATTCTCTTTCTCTCTCTCACTCACTGTCCCTCTCTCTTTAAAAAAGAGAGAGAGAGAGAGAGAGATACCGGGGATTGAATCCAGGGGCACTTAACCAAGCCACATCCCTAGTCCTTATTTTTTTATTTTGAGATAGAGTCTCGCTAAGTTGCTGAGGCTGGCTTTGAACTTGTGATCCTCCTGCCTCAGCCTCCTGAGCAGCTGGGTTTACAGGCGTGCAACATCATGCCTGGCTACACAGCTATCTTTAAAAAGCCAATATCTTAGCTGCTTTCCTGGAAAAGCTTAGTAACAGTAACCAATCCCAAGCAGTGAGGGCCCGTAGCACGTCAGACTGTGGTCTCTAAACACCACTTCCCACTAAAGGGAACCAGGGATTCTTGCAAAAACTGAATCCGGTTCAGTCTCTAGATTGGTACTGTCCAAGAGAATTTTCTGTGACAATGGAAACATTCTTTTCTGTAACATTCAGTCACTGTGATATTAAGCACTTGAAATGCTACAGGTAATTGAATTTTTATTTTTAATTAGCTTAAAAATTAATGGGACTGGGGATTACTCAGTGGTTAGAGCGCTTGCCTGGCATGGATGAGGACCCAGGTTCAGAATCCAGGGCCACATGCACAGCTGAGTGTTGAAGAAACAAAGGCCAGATGAAAAAATAAAATAAAATTAATTCTCTCTCTCTCACTCCCTCTTTATTAAAAAACAAAACAAAACAAAAAAAAAAACCCACAAAAGTTAACAGGCGCAGGTAGCCAGTGGCTCCCACATTAGTTAGTACAGTCTCGCTAAATCACAGAAAATGAGCACGAGGGTTACATGCAAAACCAGAGAGAGGACTAAACGCTAAAGAGGGAGACAAGGGAGGGGAAGGAGCAGACCAGACACACACCAACACACACCCACCTCTGGAGGCACGAGGGCTGAGGGCCCAGCCAACAGGGAGGACCGGCTGCCACCGACAACTGCTGGCGGGGGCTGGGCACACAGGTGCACAGCCCCATCCATCTCTTTTTCTAACTTATTTACTTAGGAGCTGGGGACAAGAGCCAGGCCCTCGGCCACCAAGCTGCACCTCCAGAGCCCTGCTGGACATTTTCTGTACTAAAAAGTCAAATATACGACTGCAGGAACCGTTGCCTGCCTCTCTACTTGCCAGAGCAGTGAAGCCCTGGGTGCAAAGGGGCCCCGAGCTGACAGGTCACACTTACACATGAAATATTGGAAGGCCTTGGACTGCACGAGGATGTTGATTCCTATTTGAAGAGAAGAGATGTTAATTCAGATTTTCACTGGAAAGAACACATTCCCCAGCCACATTCTGCGCATGAAGCCAACCAGGGTACCAATGCCTGGGGCTGCAGAAGGAGGGCCTGCGTGGGTGAGCCCCATGCTTCCTGCACCCTGGGGAGTCTGGGCAACTCGGAGCCGATACAGCAGCTGTGTCCACACTGAAACTTCCACCGCCGCGTCCCCTCGGCAGGGGCCCCTTTATTCATCCACTTTTTAAATAACCACCACTCAGGAGAGTGAAAACCCTCTAAAGAATATGGAGCCACAGCTGTGCCTGGCAGGGGCCTGGCTGCGGGGAGAACTACGTGTGGAACGCAGCAGCTTTGGTCCTGCTCCTACTGGCCCAGACCTGGGCTTCAGGCTTTTGACACAAGAAGTTCCTGCGAGCTACTCCCGGGCAGAACTTCAAAGATGCGATGTGACCCATTGTAAAATGCACACAAAAATAACAGACGGAGGCACCAGAAAGCTAACAGTGGTCGTCCTGGGACGGCAGAACTTCATTTCCTTCCATCATCCGACTTTCTAGATTTTCTTCAATGAGTATAAAGAAAGAAAAATCCATAAACCATGGCTGCGGTCGTTTCGCCACACAGGGGGTGCAGAGGACTCTGCCCACACGGGGCGTGGGCTCTATGCCAGGAGGAGCCTCCCTACTGTGTGTCCTGCATTCAGCTCCCCACACCTCCCTGAGTCTATCACATACACTCACACACGCACACACACTCACACATGCACCCACTCACACAATCCACACACGCACATGCACACACTCACACACATGCATATCACGCATGCACACACCCACACACATGCATGTGCACACACACACACATGCACACATGCGCGCGCGCACACATACCCTCTGAATGTGCCTGTCACTTGCTTGCCTGTGGCCACTGCCCACTCCCAGCCGAGGAGCCACCTGTCGGGGCCTTTACCTTTGAAGATCAGAAACGTGGTCCTGGGAAGCTCATCAAACCAGTGCTCTCTGTTTCTCTTGGCCTGCGAGGCAACAGGGCCATGGGAGGCAGAGTCAGGACCAGGACCCGGCCTCCCTTCCCTGCTCACAAGGCTAAACCAGGGACAGCATCCACAAGTGGGGATCTGGTCCAAGTCGCCCGGCCTGAGCCTCATTTTCCTGCAGGGCTTGTGTTCCATCTCAGGCGAGCCCTGGGAAGGTTCTCTACCCTGCCTGAGGTCACGCGCGGAGACTACTGTGGTCTGACATCCTGGTAAGTGCAGAGGCGGGGGCTGGGATTCTGCCGAGACCAGGCTGCTCTAGCAGGGCCAGGGCTGGAGCTCCGGTGCCTCCCGTCCTCGCCCGCTGGCGCCCACCTGCCACTCACACTCCCTCCCAGGAGCACTCACCTTCCACTTGAGGGCAGCGATCTCATAGATGTCACAGAAGTCCTTCAGGCTGTGGGAGTAAAACGAAAGGAGGAAAATCAGAGTGCATCCCACTGCACCCGGCTCCCTCCCTCCACTGCCGGCGGTCAACTTTACGGTCACCTTTATGGGGCAGGAGGGGACCTCACTAGTCCAGCACATCAGTGCCCAGGCAGTGCTGACCTGCAGGCTTCTGTTCTCCTGTCCTTGAGGGTGAGGGTAACCTGATCGGCTCAGTCCACACTGGCTGCTGCCGTCCGCCCCTGGGAGCAGCAGCCCTGGCAAACTGCGATCCTTAGGTGGACGCAGTCTCTTCCAGCACAGGCCTTCAGGGACCCACGACAAGCCCCCGCTTTCCACCCTGACAGGGTTTCGGGCAACAGTCCTGGAGACCCCTTCTCCTCATGGAGGTCTACAGCTATTCTCTGTAGCTGCGCGCGTGTGTGTCTACGTCTCCACCCTCCTCCATCAACCTCCACCCTGTGTGTGTGTGTGTGTGTGTGTGTGTGTGTCTACGTCTCCACCCTCCTCAAACGACCTGGATCCTGCGTGTGTGTGTGTGTGTGTGTGTGTGTGTCTACGTCTCCACCCTCCTCCATCGACCTGGATCCTGCGTGTGTGTGTGTGTGTGTGTGTGTGTGTGTGCATGTGTATCTACATCTCTACCCTCCTCCATCGACCTGGACCCTGTGTATGTATATGTACGTGTGTGTGTGCGTGCGCGTGTGTCTACGTCTCCACTCTCCTCCATCTCCCTGGACCTTGTGTATGTGTGTGTGTGTGTGTCTCCCACCTCCTCCATGGACCTGCACCATCCCACCCGCCTTGGGGTTCCAGGGTGGCAGCTGGGCCGGTGCTTTTCAGGAGAGGAACACTCCTTTTTAATCAGCCTGCTGAAATGGATTTGAGTCGGGCTTCTGCAACTAACAGAAAGGATCCTAACAAATACGATCTACCTGTGCAAGTTCTGTGGCAAAAAAGAATGTTTCCAACAAGCTTCTCTGCCACCCACCTCCTGCTCCTTTATGTCCCCAGCCCCCTCTGGTGACTGCTGTGTCTGGCCATGCTGCCTCCACCTGGCATCTGCTCTCACCTGAGCAGAGGTGCGTTGCTCTGATTAAGGGCCTTGAAAGTCAGAAAGCGCTCCCTGGCGCTCATCCGGGGTTTGTAGAAGCGCATCAGGCCTTCGAAGTGCCTGTAGGAGATGCCAGCAGGCCTCTGTGGGGACAGGGATGACAGCAGGTGGGACAGTGGAAATCCAGACCGCAGGCAGCCCTGCCAGATGCCCCCCACAGGAGACCCCAGGGCACCTGCTTCTGAGGTGCTGCCGCGGGCAAGGGAGGGAGGGCAGGACCAGCCCCACCAGGCCCTACCTGCTGGCCAAGGAGCAAGCGGTAGGCGTGCTGGACGGCCGTCCGCTTGTGCAGCAGCAGAGACTTGAACTTGCGCTTCTCGATGTCATTGAAGGTGTCGAACACCACGGCCAGGAGCTGTAGGGAGCACAGAGGCTGAGTGCCCGTCCTCTGCCTCCAGGAAGAGCTTCCGCCCAGCCAGCCCAGCAGGGACTTCAGCCCTCTGGGCTGCGCCCCATGGTACGGGAATCCAGTCACGTCCACAGGATAGCCATTCACTGTCACCTGTACATACCTCTCTTCATGCCTGGAGACCCTGCTACTTATCTCCCCCAGCTTCCTCGCCTCTCCTCCTACTCCCGTTCTCAGGAGGAGGCCAGGCCTGGCCCTATCCACCCCCTACCCACCGGAGCAGGATATTCCCTCCTGCTGGGAAGCCAATGCTTCCTCCTCCTGCTCCCTGTTACTTGGAAGTCATGGCTTCATGGGTGGCCCCAGAAGTAAGGCGGGAGGAAGCCAGAGCTCAAGGAAGTGGCAGTGGAACTGCCAACACCAATGAGCTTATAAAGCACCCATCGGCATTACCAGAGGGGCGGGGGCTGGAGGAAGAATTCCAAAGTCTTTTAGGAATCCTTTCAACAACACTGAGAGGAACTCTCGTGTCCTTCCCACGCTTCCAATGATTGCGCGCACAGCAACGGTGAGTGTTCTCAACGAAGGGCTCTGGAGGCCGGATGGGCTCTGTTGCAACTACTGGACTCGGGATGCGCCAGCTGCTCCGAGAAACCAGCCACAGAAAGCAGAAAGCAGCTGGGCGTGGCCGGGAGCCAATAAAGCTTCACTTTTAACCGGCTGTGGCCAGATTTGGCTAGCAGACCTTGTTTGCTGACCTTGCCCCAGACTTCCGCAGCTCGTGACATTACATTTTTGGTTTCCATCCAAGCTTCCTGGCTCATAACTCCCCTCCCAAGGCAGGCCACGGAAAGGAGCACCCTCTACCTGGTACCCCCACCTCGACCTCTCCTCTTTCCAGAAGCGCCCGCCTAGAGAGACTGAGAACATCGCTGGCAGCCGGGCTGGCTGGGCCTCCCCACCAAGCCCACCAGCACCAGAAGGTGGGTGGCTTTTGTTCCCACATTGTTGTGTGGCTACCAAGCTCCCATCAAGGCTATCCAAGGAAGCCTCCATAGAAACCCAAAAGGACAGGGCCCAGAGAGCTTCCTGAGAGCAGAACAGGTGGAGGCTCCTGCAGGGTGGCACAGTCAGAGGGCGAGGGAGCTCCGCCTGCCCCCAACATGACTACCTTTATGTTCATCCTGACGTCCCTTACGGTGAACCAGCAAAACGCTCCCCTGACTTCCGACGCTGCCTCCAGCTGGGCAGGGCAGTCTTGGGGACCTAGCTCTCCACTTGTAGGACCTGACGGTGCGTCCAGGTGGACAGCATCAAAACTGAGTCAGATTAGAGCCACCAGGTGGTGTCCACTATAAAGCTGCTTGCTGGTGGGGGAAGGTCCCACCCCTTGAGAGGGTCCAGGAGTCCCCGTGACTGTGGTGTGACAGTGGAGGCCATCAAGACCTTTGCTGCTCCAAGAACAGAGAGACTGCAGTCAGCACTCGGGCATCCGACTTCCTTCCGAATTTAAGAAATTTTTAAAAAGTTCTTTTTTAAAACTCCAAACTTCTAGAAAGCTTCACGTCTACCCAGGGAAGGTGTAGAGATGGCATGAAAATGCTTTTCAGAAATTCACAAATAAACACATCAGGCGGGGATGTGGCTCCCTGGTAAAGCACTCGCCCAGTGTGCACGAGGCCAGGGTTCCAGCCCTAGCACACAAACAACAACAGAGAAACCCAAGACTCAGCCAAACCCCCCCCCCCGGCCCTCCCCCATGACTCCAGTGCTGACGTGAGGTCACAGCCCAGCGCTGGCCATGACCTGCAATGTCAGGAGACACTGAGGCCTAGACGAACACCTCCAACGTCCTCTTGCGCACGGAGCAGCTCAAGACCCAATTTTCTAATGGCTTATGATGGGTGGGGTAGAAAGAAATGCACAGGGTGTTCTGGCGTGTGGGCACAAGGGGACAGTGGCCGTGGGCACGTCACTATCCGTCTGACACCATCAGCTTCTCAACTGCATGCTGAGAATGGTAGTCAGGACGGGACCTCAGGGGCAGTGGTGCTGAGTCACTGCACGGGCCTGGCGGAGGCATGGGAAATCCCAGCCTTTACAGTTATTCTGTTGCTGGAAGGGCGGCAAGACCCCTGGTACCCTGGGCCTAAAGTCCTGCAGCATTCACAGCGAGGAGGCCACTGCCAGGGGGACCTCAAAGGATGGCCCCAAAACACCTGCTGACGAGCCTGGGATGTCCGCCCAGTGCTCTGCCCCGGAAGCCAAGCAGGCCACTCACCAGGTTCATGATGAAGTAGAGCTCGATGGAGAGGTACACGATGAAGAAGACGCAGGACCAGGGGCTCCGCGAGTAGGAAGGCATCATCACATCTGGGAAACTGATTTGCAGGGCTCACCCGCCGGGCCGCCTTCCCACTGCCGCCCCTCACCGACCCTGTTCGCGGGGCCTGGGGGCAGTGGGCGGTTGAGACTTACTTGGCCGTGGTCAGCAGGACAAACAGGCTGACAATGCTGTTCTCCAGGGTGCTGAAGTACTGTGGGGAGGACTCGCCTGAGAGCACACCCAGGACGCCACCCCCAGCGCCCGCCCTGCCCACTTCCCCTTCCTCCCCAGAGACCCTGGGGACAGCAGCGCACACCACAGTCCTCTGCCTTCCTGAGCTCCATCCTCCTGGCAGAAGCAGGCTACGGACTTGGGGGACAGGGAGTGGCGTGTTTGGGCATTGAGCTTGGCTCTCCCCCCTGCTCCTCTGCAAAACAGTCTGATCTTGCAACCTGATCTGGGGAGCACCCCTCTCAAGGACAGGAGAGGGATTCCCTCAGCTCTCCAGGAGACACGGCTGAGTCTGAGTGACGGGGACTATCAGGAGCCAGAAGGCAGGCAGGGCACCCCTTCCTAACTGGCCACAGGCTCACTCCAGCCCCCTTTACTGAGGGAAGAGCGTTGCACAGAGAGACGAAGACATGGAGTGCTTACCGGGTCAGAAGGGTTAGAGGAGAACAAGTAGAAACCTGGAATGTGGGAGAAACATGGAGGACGGTTAGAGCAGAGGCCACGCAGGCGACCACAGGGTGGGAACCGGAAGGCAGATGAGTGGTGGCCAAGGGAGGGCACGAGGGCGTGGCAAGGGCAGCAGTGCCCAGGGGGTCGTGAGCTGTTTAAGGGTGCAGGTGACGGGCACTGGCTGCCCCCTGCGACACATGAAATGTGCCCATGCACTATCAGGTCTACACTTTAAAATGGCTCAAGTCTGTATTTTTGTGTTAAATCTAATTCAGAAGATCTGGTTCAAAGTTTTCAGATTAAACAAAACACATCTGCGGGCTGGCTGTGGAAGCTTCAGCTCTGAGAACTTAACAGCCAAGTCAGATTCCAACGGGTCCCCTTGGTGGGCAGCAGGGAGCGGTGCACCGCTCAGGCCCGGGCGGTCACGAGGGCTCTCTGGTTCCAATGCTGTTACCACCCAAGATCTCTGGAGACAGGGTCCCAGCCTCTGTGGCCGTGCTGGAACTCCACCATGAGCCCAGTCTGGATGCGAGGTCACACTGCCCTGTCTGTAGAGGTGCGACCCTCCTGGTGAGCAGGGCGGTACCTCGTGGGGTGTCTGGGGAAGCTGAACACACAGACCCTAAAGACCCAGGCAATGGTGCAGAGGGCATCTCGGGCACGTGCAGCAGGCAACACTGGGGTCACTGCAGCAGATCTGCAATGGCAAACTGTCCCGAGGGGAGAGACCAGTTCACATCGGCAAATCCACCATGCTGCGATCAGAGTGAACTATGTCCTCCAAGTACCAAAAACAAACGCCTGGGGCTGGAGCAGTGGCTCAGTGGTTACGGTGCTTGCCTGGCATGGGCGAGGACCCAGGTTCAAACCCCAGTGCTACGGTCACAACTTAGTGTCAGAGAAACAAAAATCAGAAGAAAAAATTTTTTAAAAATTGGTTTTTGCTTTCTCTCTCTTGAACAGACAAACAAACAAACAAACAAAAAAACAGGAAAAAAAACCCTCCAGAAGCACAAGCACAAGAGAGCAGCTTGCCAGCCAGACGCGGTGGCACACACCTGAATTCTCAGCTACCCAGAAGGCTAAGGACGCAAGCTCAGAGCCTGCGGCCAGCCGGGGCAACTCAGCGAGACCTTGTCTCAAAATCAAAACTGAAAAGGCCGAGGGTGCACCTCAGCGGTGGAGGCCTCCAGGAACCCAGCCTTTCCTCTATGTGAGGACACAACTAGAGGTGCCAGCTCTGGACAGGGACATACCCTCAGCAGACGCTAGATCTGCCTGCTCTCTGACCTTGGACTTGCACATTTCCGCTTCCCAGGCACCGAGCCCACGGCCCTGGCTCCAGCACCCAAAGGGACTGGACTCCAGAAGGCACCCTTGTGCAGCTGCGGACTTTCCCATGCGGAGTGCCCAGCCGGGCAGGGCACTCACCGAGGATGGCGAAGATGACCATGAAGAAGAGCAACAGCAGAAGGATGTCCATGAAGGGCGGCAGTGACTGGAAGATCTGCCGCAGGTTGCTGGGGAGAGAGACGCAGGCTGCAGGGGAGGTGCAGCTGGGCCTCCTCCTCCGCAGGCTGACACCCCACCTCCCACCCCCGCACCCTGCTCAGTGTTGCCCTGATAAGGCCTCAGCCCCACTCAGTGGTGACAGGAACAAGGGCAGGTGTGGCAAACCCAGCATCTCTATCTGTGGCCTGAGCAGGAGAGGCCCCTACAGGAGAGGGAGGGGCCGCAGCAAGCCCGCGGCCTTGGGTGCTTCGTGGCCTCCAGAGCAGGAGGAGGAATGCGTGACACTTCTCCTGGGACACTGGAACCTAGCTCTGCAAGGGGTGCACAGGAGACACTGCTGGACCACTGCCACCAACAGGACCCCAGGCAGGACATTTTCTGGGTGGAGTCTCCAAAAACAACTCCAGCTCTCGGCTCAGCCTGGCTTCAGTTGGGTCCTACAGCCTTGGGGGAGGTCAAGGGCCTGCAGAGCCACGTGCACTCTGCACAGCTGTCCCCACGTGCACTCTGCACAGCTGTCCCCAGGGGCACCTGCTGATGAGCCCAGCAGACCTCATGTGCAGAAGGGAGCCGGCTCCAGGGAAGCAGGCGGATGCTGCCTGCCCTGCGCCCGCCCTTGGCAGGGGAGCTGGTGCTCCTCCTCCACCCACATGCAGGATGGGCCTGTCGCTGGCCGACCCACAGCTCCGACTCCACCGGCCAGGGGTTCAGGCGACACCACGTCAGGGAATCACCCAAACAGCCCCCGCCCCAGCCTTACCGCCGGACGCCACCGCAGTACCGACAGTCCACCAGGAAAATACAGCGCAGGGCCCGGGTCACCCGCACGTGGGACGTCTGCCGCACCAACACCACGATGGCCTCCACGAACTGCACCACCAAGACGCAGGTCTGCGGGCATCAGGAACAGAGCACTGTCAGCTCCCCAAGCACAGGGCTGACCCGCGCTGCCACACTGGTCCCCTAAGCCCCTTCCCACTCCCCTGCTGGGGAAGGGAACGCAGGGAACGCTCCCAGCAGCTCTGCGCCACATGCCCGTCTGCACCGAGCCCTCTCCCCACACCAGGAAGCCCTGGAGGATGCAGCTCACCCTGACCTCTGCTCACTTGGGGACATTCTCCTGGGCAAGTGTGTGGACTCGTCACACTGTCGAGTGCCACCTGACTCATCCCTGATGCCTTCTCTGCCACACAGAGAAGGTGCACAACACTAGGGTGGGCAGCAGAGCTGGGGTCAAGAGCCCACTCTCTTCCCCTGGCGAGTGTGAAACGTCGAGAGAGCACCCTCGAGGAGGCCGCGACGCCGCCTGCGGGGCTGCTGCTGGCATCGCCAGGCCCTGGGGATGGGGTGAGGCTGCAAGTGCAGGACAGGACCCTGGGTGACACCCCAGAGCACAGATTGGACCCGGGGGAATTTTACATTGGGCTAGAGACAGGCTTGAAGTGCACACGGGAGAAAACACCATGACATGATGGACGGGTAGACACACCACCTTGACCATGGTCCGTTTGTGCCGGATGAAGGTGTGGAGGCCCAGCCACCGCAATTTCATGCAGAGTTCAAACACTACCACCATCAGGGCAAACAGCTCCAGGGTGGCATGGACCTGCAACCAGGGGGTACAGAGAGGTGTCACTACCAAGCCGTCCACGGCCACATCCCTCCTTGTCCCACTCCCTCCTGGGAAGCTGCCTGGAACCCTTCCTAACACACACACCATGCTGTGAGGCCCCGGCCAGATGCCAGGTGTAGCCCTGGACACACAGCCTCTCCTGGAATATCTAAGGACACGCTGACATGCAAAAGCTGCCCCAGGGGTGAGCACAGCGAGCACTAAGAGCAGCCTGAGAAGACAGAATTTTACATCTAGGCTTGTTCCAGGAAGGACCTCAACAAATCTACCAAGACCCACGGAAAAGCAGCGTGAATTAAAGCAGCGTGAATTAGGAACTTGAACAGCAAAACCAAGACGGGAACCAGCACGGAACTGGAGACCCGCGAGTCCGAGACAAGGGCTGCCGAGCGCAGGGGACCTTCTGGCCTCGCTCCCCATCGGGACAACAGCGCAGGAAGACCCTAAATGAGCCTCCTCCGCTCAGCTGCTGTGTCTTCCCATGGCCGGGATCCTCCCAGCTCCCACTCACCAGGTGAGGCCTTCAATGAACACCCACCGAGTAGCCCAGCAGGGAAGCCTGGAACTTCTGCTCAGAGGAAGGAAACCTCCAGTGCTGAGCCCAGGATATTTCAGGGGAGGAGGCAGGAGCAGGGAGAAGGAAGGAGGGCGGGAGTAGGGGAGAAGGGAGAGAGGAGGCGGCTGGAGCAGGGTGGGAAGGAGTGGGAGGAGGGCGGGAGAAGGGGAGGAGGGAGGAGGAAAGAGGGTAGGAGCAGGGGAGCAGAAGAGGAGGGAGGAGGGTGGA
>PVKS010024769.1:6838-30929 GCA_004027875.1 Aplodontia rufa | reverse complement strand
CCCTGTGTGTTGGCCATGATGCCCTTGGTCACCTCTGGGTGTTGGTCATGATACTCCTGGTCATCCCGCATATTGGCCACTATGTCCCTTGTCACCCCTGCATGTTGGCCATGATGTCCTTGGTCACCTCTGGGTGTTGGTCATGAAGACCCTGGTCACTCCTGTGTATTGACCACTATGACCCTTGTCACCCCTGCATGTTGGCCATAATATCCTTGATCACCCCTGTGTGTTAGCCATGATGTCCTTGGTCACTCCTGCATGTTGACCGCAATGCCCTGTATGTTGACCATGATGGCCCTCGTCACTCCTGCGTATTGGCCACTATATCCCTTGTCACCACTGCATGTTGGCCATAATGTCTTTGATCACCCCTGTGTGTTGGCCATGATGTCCTTGGTCACTCCTGAGTGTTGGGCATGATGTCCTTGGTCACCTCTGTGTGTTGGACATGACACCCCTGCTCACCCCTGCATGTTGGTGAAGACTCAGTTAGTCTAAGTCTTCTTGATGACCATTATATTCATCTAACCCCAGTGGGTCACACTGTCTCCTGGAGCCCACCTCCTTGGGATCATCCCCCAGGATGGGGCCTTGTGGGGCCCCAGGCTAGGAGCTTCTGGACGAGTTGGGGATCACGGGAATGACGCTTCGCTGGGAAGCTAAGACCCAGACAGCCTCATACATGCATCAACCATGCAGCAGAAGCACCAGCCACCCAGCCTCAGCGCCAGAGGGCCACACCCCCAGACACTTACATCACCCGTCTAGGTCTGTCCTCCCTCAGTGGGAGTGGGCAGCAGCACCGTCTCCGTCACCCCACCTCCCCAAACACAGTTCTTGTCAGCAGACCCAGGTGCTAACTCTGCTCTCAGCAGAGGACTTTGGCTGCAGGAGGCTGCATTTACAGGCGCGTGGGGTAGATTTTTAGGTATGATTGTTGTAAATGTGTGTACTTGTATGACTGTCTCAGTCCCCTTATCATTGTCCCAAACCAAGAAGACATCCACCTCTGCTCTGCGTGCTGGTGGGCTCCATTGTCCTGAACGGTGACCTCGCCTGAATGAGCCTTCTGTCCTGACAGAGTCCCCGGTTCATCTCCTTTGCTCCAAGAGGTGCGGAGAAGACATCCCCTGCCTAGAGCCAGGGGCTGATGGCGTGGCCACTGGTTTGCTGAACGAGTCCTGGCACTGTGGACCAGGCCTGGGCGGCCGCGGAGCCATGTGCACCCTGCACAGCCCATCTGAGAGTCCCACGGGCGTGGGTCACAGGGTTCCAGAGCCTGGGGAGGTGGCTCAGAATGAAGGCAGGGGTCTGGACAGATGTGAGTGCTGCAGGCCTGCCCACCTGGACAGGTGGTGTGACTGGTGTGAGGCCAGGGTGTGGGGACAGTTTTCCAGGAAGGACTTCTGGCCAAGGCCCCGGGCTGCCCTGGGCTGTGTCTTACAAGGGCATATGACGTCTCACTCGGGTCTGGCTATCCCTCCTCCTGGAGGTTGGGTCTGGAGTTTCCTGGAGCAGTCGCCACTTTTGGGAAGCAGCTGCTCCCTGGACAGGGTTGAATGAGCACCTGGTATCCTTTGTCCTTAGAGGTCCCTGCCAGGCCAGGTGCTGGTCCTCGTGGTCTGTTAAGCATCTGAGCCTGCAGCATCAGGTCTGCACTCACCACCTCCTCATGCCCCTTCCCCACCTGCCAGGCCTACTCCAGCAGAGAGGCAGGAAGAGTCGGGATAGACCCCTTCCTAGCCTGTCCACACTCCATACGACACTCACTAACCAGGACCACAGGACAGGTTTAGGATGTGGCCAGCCCTCATCCCATACTGGCTGTTATGTCTTAATTATCAGAGTGGGGCCTCCTTGAGCTCCCAGGGCAAGCAGACCCCAAACTGGCATCTCTCTGACCTTCCATCTTGCTTTCTAGTCCCTACCTGGGGGATGAGGACCTGTACTGCAGCCAGTGCATGAGCCCCCAGGACTGGAGACCCCCAGCCAGAGCACACGGTGTGTGTGGGGAGAAGAGTCCAGGCCCGCAGCATGGGGAGGCAGAAGCACAGGACTGGGCCGGGACTCGAGGAGGCTGCTCTGCTCCATGGAAGGTGCTGACAGCTGACCAGTGATGGTGCCACTCGCCCCTTGTCAGCCTGTGCTCTGGGGTGGCTGCTGTACCAGACGTCAGCACCCTCATCCTCCTCTGCAGAGTGGGAATTGGGGTCAGAGAGACACAGGCCTGCTGCAAGTGAGAAACACAGGTGGGACCTCCCCTAGACAGCAGCTGGGGCCATGGGTGTCCCCAGGGCCAGCCTCCAGCGCCAGTCCACTCAACCCAAGCACTTAGCACTCACCCCTGTCACAGACCACGGCTGCAGCTCCATCCCTGGGCCCAACCTGCTGCACTGACACAGGAGGGGACTGGGACCATCCCCAGCCTTCCTCTCATTTATGGGCACTCAGATGATTTAGGAAGACACCATTTGAAAATTAATTATCCAGATAATTGCCTAGCACTTCACTCGGCTTCACAGAATGGAACTCGCTTGTCAGTGTGCTGAGCTCAGCCGGCCACCTTGAGAAGACGACCTTGCCCCACGCCCCAGACTGGGGCCAGTTGTACTCTCGCACGCTTGTTCGTGTTTGTCAGTTGCCATTGAGAAGAGCCACCAAGTACCTGGCCCCACTGCAGAGCCGTGCAACTGTTAATGTTGTGCTCTGGCGTAATGAAGTGGTCGTGCTTCATTTCCTGGACTGGGCCTGCAAACAGGCAGCAACTTCACCCGTCCAGGCCTCTTGGAGTTTCTCTCATGTGTCAGGAAATTACCCCAGGTGATACCTGATGCTGCTGGTCCGTAACGGATCCTAGTTCCTCATTTAAGGATTCCTTATGCTGCTTGATGGAGAAGAGAAGCCAACCCTAAGTAACTATGTGTGTAGTTGGATTTCGGAAAAGATCGCTAATCCTAGAGGGAATTTATGTAACAGCGTTCGGCCCCTGCAGAATAGCCAGGTTTCCATATTCACCAATGCAGCTTCTCGTGTGAATAACGCATTGCGCAGGCTCGGTGAATTGCCCTAGCTAATGAATTTCAAAGGTGGGGTTGGTGGTTGCGGCATCTTAACTGGTGGGCTCACTGTTTGAGTATTGTTCTTTATTCAGTTTTTAAATCTGTGCACTTGTGGAAGAGTTTTCCAGCACTTTGTACTGAAGTATGAAAGGAAGGTAAGAGACCTGTCATTGGTTTATTCTCTCCGGCTATTCCTTGGGACACTTGCTTTGTAGACAGGCAAGGACCTGGAGAGTGTCGTGCTTGCTAGGTGGGACCTAGGGAGGTGGGAGCTGGATCCTGGGGTGAGGGTGCAGTGGGGGGATGACACCCCATGTCTCACCTCTTCCCATCCATGCTCCTCCCAGCCCCATGATCTCACCGATCTGCCTTCCATAATAAACTTGAGAAAAAGAGAAGGAGCGTAGCTGGAGGAACGCAGGGCTCCCCATGCTCACGCACAGGCTGGGGCACCCTGGAGAACCTTCAGTCTCACGACTTCTTAAAGTTACACTAGTGAGGTGTCTTCTCCCAAGTTAGCAGTCGAGAGAAAGGTTTTATTAAGAAGCAGATGAAGAAATGAGAATCAAACTTCCTGGGAAGCAATTATGTCAGTTTATAATAAGTCACAGAAATTTGAAAGGAAGAAGAAAAGCCAGGAAGGAGTACATTGAGGATATTACATTAAGTAATTTTAATGTCACCGTTTGATCTCAGGAACACGAGCAATTTGTAGTTCTTGAAACTGCCGCGGCGGAGCGTTCATCCTCCTGTCGCAGGATCGCTGGCATTAATGGGGATCTTGCTTCCCTGGGTATCTGGAAGGTGCAGGCTCCTGCAGGCTGAGCCGGCAGACCAGGCTGAGGCTGCTGAGCTCACAGCTGTCCGTGCAGTCCTGGCTAGAGGAGGCTGCTGACGGCGTCCCAGAGACAGAAGGGGTCACAGCGCACTCAGCTGCCCACACTGCACTGTGGGTTTTTTTGCATTTCCTGGAAAGCCAGGTTCTCTGTCCCTCCGTGGGATCACACTGCACTCCAAAAGGCTGGAGAGCAGCTTGGGGGTGGCCTGCGCGGCCCTGATAGGGTTCTCCAGGGTGCCCCAGCCTGCGCGTGCAGCATGGGGTCACGAAGCCCTTCGTTCCTCCAGACCCTGTGCTGCCCACAGGGACACAGTGGTGATCCCACAGACAAGGTCTGTACCTGGGGTGCGAATCTTAAGAGGGGGACAGCAGAGTAAATGGCAGTTACAACAGGGAGCAGCCACGTGACAGACATGCCACCATGTAGGAAGGACACCCAAGTCAAACGGGGGCAGGTGTTAGGAAAGGGGGTCGTGGACGCGGGCAGGGGAGGAGCAGCAGAGACGGGCACCCGAGGGCAGGTGTCTGCAGTGCCGTCAGAAGCCGGAAGCCCCCCGCATGCAGGGGACTGCTGCAGGCTGCCCTCATCAGCCAGTCTCAGGAACAGGGTCGGAAATGCGGCCTTCGCTGCCAGGGTGGTTGAGGACATTTCGGTTCTTTTAGTGGCTTTATTGAGATATAATTCAGGTACCATAAAATCCAGCTTCTTAGTGCAGTTCATTGGCTTTTAGTGTATTCGCAGTTACGCAGCCCCTGCCACCATCTAATTTTAGAACATCTTCATCACTCCCGGAAGTCCTGCGTGATTTTATCTCAGGTGTAGATTTGTGTAACAACGGAGTCAAGGCCCCTGATCGTTCTGGCTCCACAGGAACTAACATGCTAATAAACCAATACCTGGTGAGCTGCAGCCTGGGATGTGAGCAGGGTGCGTTCAGTGTGTGAGCACCCTGGAAGGATGCACCTAGTGGGCCCCATGTGAAGGTGACACCTGCAGACGTCACCTACACTGGGTGTGCGTTCAGTATGTGAGCACCCTGGAATGATGCACCCAGCTGGGCCCATGTGAAGGTGACACCTGAAGACGTCACCCATGCTGGGTGGGTTCAGTGTGTGAGCACCCTGGCAGGATGCACCCAGCAGGGCACGTGAAGGTGACACCTGCAGACGTCACCTACACTGGGTGCGTTCAGTATGTGAGCACCCTGGAAGGATGCACCCAGCTGGGCCCATGTGAAGGTGACACCTGCAGACGTCACTCACGCTGGGTGGGTTCAGTGTGTGAGCACCCTGGAAGGATGCACCCAGCAGGGCATATGAAGGTGACACCTGCAGACATCACCTACACTGGGTGCGTTCAGTGTGTGAGCACCCTGGCAGGATGCACCCAGCTGGGCCCATGTGAAGGTGACACCTGCAGATGTCACCTTCACTGGGTGGGTTCAATGTGTGAGCACCCTGGAAGGATGCACCCAGCAGGGCATGTGAAGGTGACACCTGCAGACGTCACCCATGCTGGGTGGGTTCAATATGTGAGCACCCTGGCAGGATGCACCCAGCTGGGCCCATATGAAGGTGACACCTGCAGACGTCACCCACGCTGGGTGGGTTCAGCGTGTGAGCACCATGGCAGGATGCATCCAGTGGGGCCCACATGAAGGTGACACCTGCAGCGAAAGTGACATCTGCAGTGTCACGCACACAGGGTGGACTGCTGACCCCAGGGCCCCCTTGGCTGGGGCAGAGGTGTACCTCTCTGGAATGGTGAAGAACTCTGGGAGGGTTCTGGCTGATTTCCTTCGGTGTCTTTGGCAGTCACCTCCCTGGAGGATTCACTGTAGACTTTTAATAAATCCTGCTAAAAGCAGGCCAGACTCATGCGTGAAATCAATGTCCAGACTCATTGTAAACACATAGGCACAACCAGCATGTCATGTGAGGGTTCTAGGGCCTCTCCACACCTCTCAGGATGCCCTGACGTTCCTGGATCATTCCTGAAAGATGCTGGTAGCACCCCAGATATCAAAGTAACCAAGTGTGCCTCCCACTTTCCCAAAACTGCCCTTGGTGGTGGTGCCACCCCACAAGAGCCTCTGAGCTTGACTGTGGCCCTGAAGCACCCAGTGTACAGTTTGTACATTGCACCTGCAGCATGGGCCATGTAGGTGTGGGTGGATGGAAGGAATGAGGGAGAGTGGGAAAGTGGGTGAATGTATGGGTGGGTGGCTGGATAGGTGGAAGGGAGGGAGGGAGGGTAGGTAGATGGATGAATGCATGGATGGGTGGATGGAAGGAAGGAGGGAGCGAGGGTGGATGAGAGTGTGGACATATGAGTGGGTAGATGGTAGGATGGAAGGGAAGGAGGGGTTGATGGATGGGTGGGTGGGTAGGTGGATGGATGGGTGGAAGGGAGGGAGTGAGGGTAGGTAGAAGAGAGTATAGGTGGGTGAGTGAACTTATAGGTGAGTGTGTGGATAGGTGGAAGGGAAGGTGGGTGGATGGATGGGTGGAAGAGAGTAAAGTTGGGTGGGTAGATGGATGATGAATTGATGGATACAGGGATGGATGGGTGGACGGTGTAGAGTATAGGTGAGTGGGTTGGGTGGGTGGATGGATGGATGGGTGAAAGGGAGGGAGGGTGGGTGGATGGTTGGATGGAAGGGAGGGAGGGTAGGTGTGTGGTAGGGAGGGTGCATAGTTGGATGGATGGATGGGAAGATGAATGGGTGAGTGGATAAATGGTTGGATAGGTAGATGAAAAGATGGAAGAAAAGGAGGGAGGCTGAATGGGGAGATGGATGAATGGATGGAAGGAAGAAAAGGAATATAGGGGGTTGGTTGGTGGATGGATGGATGGACAGAGGGATGGACTGACAGACAGATGGAAGGAAAAGAGGATGACCATGTAACTGGATGGATCAATGAGTTTTAAACATTGCTACTCTTGCAAAACTCTCAGGAGTCTACTGCCAGCATATGAGCTGGCTCACCAGCTCTGCCCTTCTGATGTGGATGGGCCTCGCCATTGCTGAGCAAAACGTGTAGTAATGCAGTAGAAAGCATAAAAGCTTGGTGGCTGTGAGAGCCTTAAGTTATTTAAGAATCTGAGCTTTCCCTAAAAGGCAGTGGTTATCAAACTGGGCAAGTGACAAGCTCCAGGAACATTTCTCATTGTCACATCTTGGGGGAGGGTGCTCCTGGCCTCTACTGGGTGCTCCACGGGTGCTGCTCAACAGCATCTGTTGCTCACCATGGCCCTTCCGTGATTCCAGTTGCCAGCGGGCTGAAGGAGAACAGCTCTACTCTTTCTAGAAGCCACAGTGGATCATGTGCTCCTCAGAGTGCTGAAGACTTCCATGAGCAAGGTGGATGCTGTGAGAGTCCTTGCACTGTGGGGCAGGCAGCTCAGAGAGGGACACTGTGAGGATGTTTCTTGGGGTGTCTTCAGAGCCAGAAGTGTGTCCTGCAAGTTGAATGTGAAATTAGTGTGACTGTGTGCACTTGGGGAGACACAGCTGTGCTCTAAAGGAACAAAGCTCCTAAGAATAATAGGAGAGCTTCTGGGGGAGCAGGTTAGCACTTGGAAAGGGAAGGCTGGATGCACAACAGGGTGGAAGCCTGCTGCACAAAGAGGAATCAGTCATCAGAATCCCTGGCTGGTAGGGGCTTTGTCCCAGAGTCCTTGTTTCAGAGTGTGGATTGTCCTTGAAAGAGAGCAAACCTGTTTATAGCACCCACCTGAAGCAGAGTAGACAGCAAGGACAATGAGGACTTGGTGGAGTTTGCAGACCAGCCACAGCCATGTGGTTGCCATGACCACACGGGAGGCGGGATTGCCACTGCCATCTGCTGCAGGCTGTGGTGGTCTGCACCTCCACTTACCTGGATAATGAGCATCATCTCCAGCCAGTTTCTTGCACCCCACACCTGTCTCTCTGTACTAGGTGTGGAGGGAGGTGGTGGCTTAAGTTACCTTCCTTTAAGTAACTGTTAATGGTGGTGATGGTGGTAGTGACCATGATTATGATGGTGGCAATGGTGGGGATGATATCAATGGTGGTAGTGATGGTTATGACAATGGTAGTAGTGACAGTGATGATGGTGGTAGTGACAATGATTATAACAAGCATGTGATCATGATGGTGATGGTGTTGGTGGTGATGATAGCAATGGTGATGTTGATGGTGGCAATGCTGGACACAGTGGGACTGGTGATAGTGATGATGAAGGAGGTGGTAAAGGCTGGGGACAGGGAGTGGTCGCAACAGTGGGTGAAGCCCTGGCAGGGTTAGCAGCCCCTGGCTCTGCTCACACCTTTGCTGATTTGCACCCTCTGAACCACTCACCTGCTCCTCCCATTCTTCCTGCAGCTGAGTCCCGGCCAATCCCATTTCCTTCCACCCTGGGGCCCAGCAAGTGTGGCCTGGCTTCTGGGTCCTTGCCTTTTCTGTCCTCTTTGGACGTGTCTCACCCAGGCTTCTCCCTGACTGTCTCCTTTTGGTCAGTACATTTGCAGCTCACTCAGTCCTCTGGAGAATTCCTTGATGGCCCCGGCACAGACTCTGGCTTCATTAATGGGCATTGCCCAGTGGTCTGGTTTTGCTTCTCTTTGGCTTGTGTGACCATCGCCTTCTCTCGGTGGTCCTGTGAGAGCAGGTGGCTGTGCTGAGCATCACGGTACCCTAGTGCTCAGTTTGTGGAGGTCAAGGAGGAAGCTGTCAGTGAGAATTCCTGACCAATAGCTTTGTCTGTACTGCCCAGTGTCTGGGCAGTTCTTGGGTCCTGCCAGGAACTGGCAGGATGGAGTGACAGTTTCCCTACACCCAGGATCCCCATCTAATCATAGCTGTGGTTCTTTATGACCCACAGATTGGAGCCATCTGGAGTGGTAGGAGCTTGGGCCCCAGGACCTTAGTACTGGCCATCCCTCAAGCTCCCTGAAGGCTAAGAGCCAGTGCAGAAAGGGTGCCCACTGCAAGAGCTGGGAAATGGTATAGGGGGAGGGACATTTGGGAGAATGTCACAGATCTGTGATGAGGGGTGGCCTAGGCTTCAGGATTCACATCATCACCCTATGGGGAGCAAGGCAGTACTGTGTCCTTGGGGCTCTTCCCGCTGTTGATGCTAAAGAACCAAGAGTCCCTGAGAGCTTTGAGACAGAGCTCCCCTGGTTCTGCCTCCTACATACTTGGAGACAGAGGTGAGGACTCAGCAGAAGGCAGCTGCACACCCAGATGGGAGAAGGGAAGTAGAGCTCAGTGACCCATGGAAGGTCAAATGCAGGGCCTGACAGCCACCATGTTGTGCCTGATGCAGTGTCTGAGCAGCCATCCCAAGCTGACTCCAGGGCTCAACAACCTCCACCCCCAGAAGAGCAGCTGCAGAGTGGTGAGGACCCCAGGCGGGCAGAGACCCAGAAAAGGAGTCAAGTCTTGTGGCAATCGGAGGCCGGGGTCTGAGCCCTCACTGGGTGGGTGGGTCCTTCTTAGCGGGAAGGCTGTAGGTGCGGGGCTGAATGTGCACAGTGCAGAGGTCGCTCGGGTGGGTTAGAAGTGTTCATCTCTGGCTGGTGTGTAAAGGACACTAACTAGCTGGGTCCTTCCTTGCAGCTCTGTGGCTCTGACAGCAACAAAGCCATCATGGTGGCTCGAGCAGCCCTTCCTGATGTCAGTCTTTTACAGCATAGAAAGGTGCTGTGCCCATTAAAGAATGCAGGGATGCCAGGTGACCTGCAGTGACACCCTCTTCCCCCAGCTGGGCCCTGGGGTCAAGTGGTTCCCTTGATGCCTGACCTTACTGGGATGACTAACAGGTTAGGGTCCCAGTTTGCCTACCTGCAGGGACACAGCAGGTGGACCCTGAGCTGTTGGCACAGCCCAGTTCCATGGGGTCTGTGTTTGGAGACAGCAGAAGAGCTTTCCTGAGACTGCCAGGTCAGGCTGATGACCATGTTGGATGAAGGTGTCCCAGGTGGCCAGGTAGCCCCTGCAGCAGGGGAATGTATCGTGTGGGTACCTTGGAGACCCTCGGGGTAGCAGAGCTGTCTGTCCCTGATGCAAAGGGGCTCACTGTGGAGAGGGGTTGGTAGACATTGAACGTGGCTGCGGGGTGGCAGCGTGCTCCTGGGGATGGGGATCACTGAGGTCTGATCCTGGGGTATCGACTCAGTCGGGCAGGGCATTACCTGTTGCTGTAAAGAGCTCCACCGTGCATCCCGGGCCAGCCTGGGCCAGCTCAGGCTCTGTGCTCCAGCACCCCATCCCCCAGCAGGGCAGACCCCTGCCCCTGGACTGTGCTGGCCTCAATACCCTGCTGTAGATCCAGCCCCACTTTTTCTGGGCTGTACCTGGTGAGAATTTGCTTGGCGCAGTGCAAGGAAGGCGCCTGGTGTGCAGGGCGGTGAGGGGGTCTCCCGCAGTCAGCTGCCATGCAGGGTTGGTAAACTGTGCTGCTCTCTGATCAGTGACATTATCGGAGCCTGTCCCAGCCGTGGGAGGAGCCGGAGGAGCCTCTGCAAGAAATCCAAAGCCATTCGCCTCCTCTGAGAGGACCAGGCCCCACGGCTTCTCCCACGGGCTCCTGGTGTCTGGGGACTGGGCAGAGGTGTGGACACCATCCTGAGTGCCAGTGCCCAGGCCTTGCAGCACCAGGGACACTGGGAGGCGTGGCTGCTGTGGGGAGGGATTGGTTGCTCTTCCTAACCTGCCACTCTCTAGCACCTTGTCCTCACATGTGGCTTCTGCTGGTAGTCAGCACGGCCCATACTCTGACCTGCACTGGCCCCGCCAGAGATGCTGGTGCTGCAGCCGACCTCACCGTGCTCTGCACTGGGGTTCCAGCCCCTCCACGGACAGTCCCCACTGGGGTTCCAGCCCCTCCACGGACAGCCCCCACTGAGTTCCAGCCTCTCCACGGACAGCCCCTGCTGGGGTTCCACGGACAGTCCCCCCTCTGGTTGCAGCCTGGTGCACACGTGTCATTCAAGCATCAGGTGACTCTGGGGCCTCTGATGGGAGAGCTGTTGAGGACAGGCTGTTAGCTGGATTAACAAATAAATGTGAGCCAACCCCAGTGGAAGTCCTGTGGCACTGGGAGCTGCTGGAGGGCGTCTGCACCTTCCTCCAGCCTCTCCAAAACCACCTTGCCAGTTAGAACTTCCTGCAAGCTGAGGTCTGCTGCGCGGAGCCTCTCTGGTCCTCTTGAAGACGCAGGCACCCTGAGAGCTCCCTTTTCCCAGCGTGCATCTCTGGCGGGGAGCATGGCAGAGCGGTCAGAGGGCTGCTTTGTGCCGTCGGCAATGTGATCAAAGTGTACCCCTGCCTCCCTGATGAAGCAGGGGCTATATCCTGCCAAGGATTCCTGAATCTGTTTCTACTGAAATGTTCTGAAAGGAATAAAATCACTTTGAAAGACATGGCTACGCTGAAGTCCCGTTCAGCTTATGTCTCCTCCAGCCCAGACCCAGATGCTGAGCCTCTCCTGCCCTGGCCTGCTTGAACCCAACCTCAGGCCACAGCCTCCCTGCCTCCATTGCCTGAGGACACTCTCCGGGCACTTCAGGGCTCCTCCCCATCCTCCGTCCTTGTCATTGGATGACCATCTTGCAGCCCCAGAGGGGAGCAGGTGTCTTCTTTGCAAGAATGACCTCCACTGCTCCGCGGAAGTTCCAAATCATCCCATAAAATCAGATCCTGTTGTTTCAGAATGCACTGCCCTCCGGGAATCTTGACATGCCAGGGCCAGAGTGCCGCTGGGGACAACCTGCTTGAAGGAGGCGCCAGTGCTACTCAGACAGAAGAGGAGACTGCTGAAGGACAGAAGATGGCATTCCCATGGAAAGCCCCACAGGGTCGTTCCATGGGTCACTGTTACGATGCCACCTACTAGCTGGCTTTAGAGTCCAGGTTGAGGACACAGTGTATGAGTGGGGACCTCCAGGCCATCTTCAGGTGTGGGAGACAGGTGGGTAACACAGCCCTGCAATTCAGTTGAGAAGCGACTGCCGGAATCGAGCTGTGGACAGGGACCCTCTGAGGCCCTGCCTGGTGTCAGGCCAGGCGTCCTTGGCTTCTGCATGCAGCTACGGGTGTCTGAGTAGTGCCTGCTTCTAGGGAGTTAATTGGTTTGGGCAGTGCTGGGCACAGAGGCTGTCCCTGGTGCTGGGAGGCAACTTCCTGAACCCTCCAGAAGGTACTTTGGCCATGCCTGTGGTCTTCAGGGCAAGAAGTGATTCAGTCTTCGTGCGAGCTGAGCCAGAGTCCCCTCCTGAGCCAGCACGGACACTCCTGCCAGCACGCACTGTGGCCTTGGAGCTGTTACCAAATTAATTTTCACCGGGAACAAAGAAGCCAGCTTCAAAACCCAGAGCACAGTGAGGAGCATGGCTCTTTCATCCAGGGCATGCATTTACATCTCCCTGTTTAATAAGCTGAGAGTCTGACGATGTCGAATTGGGATTCTTTACTAAGCAGGCCGGAAGGACGCACATGGCCTGCCAGTGTGTGAGTTTTCTATGCCTCTGCTCTGGAAAGACAAGTGTGAGACCCCGGTGCCTGTGGGCGCAGACTCTGATCTGGCCCGTGGGGTGCTGGAGGGCAGTGTATTGTGTATTTCTGTCTCTCTGGAAACAAGGAAGGAGTCTGTTGGAGTATTTGCTGGAAATTCTGTGTTTGATTATATGAAACAGAAAACCTGCTGCTTTCCAGTTTTTAGTATAGCATCCAGAAAGAACAGGATTTCTATTGGAATTTACATTTTTTCAAAAATACACTATAAAAAACAGAAATAAAGTACAACTGTCCAGGGAGCTGTGATGATGGGGAAGGAGCAATGTGTATCGAGGCAGGGTCTTAAAATCTCTTCCACGTTCCCTCCTCTCTTTTCGAACATGCCAGGTATTCCGTAGCAAAGCCTGCTACTGTGACAATGGAGTTGCCCTTTTATTATCTTAAAAGTCGTCATCCTTGGCGGAGTGGGGCTCTGAGTGGTGGGCGGCACATGGCACCCTCCTGCAGATCCCGTATCCGTACTGATTTCACAGGGGCAGCAGAAGGCATGGAAGGGGAATGGGGCAGGTGGGCATTTGTCCGCAGTGAAGGTAACGGCGGAACTTGGGTTCCTGGCTTTTGTCTCTGCCCATCCTTGCACATTTTAAACTTGACTTTTGATTGTGGGCAACACTCCTGCTAGCAAAGGTTACTGTTAATTCTTGCCTTAGGACATTTTTAGAAACCACAAACCAAAATAACAGGTTCTCAAGTTTGGCATTTTGTTGTGAAGGGTATAAAATAGAACTTTCAGGGGCAGGGATGCATATCTTGACTTTCTGGAATTCGGCCCAAGTTCACAGGTGAAGAAAGCCTCCTGCTGGGGCTGTGGGACACATCTTGCCTTTGGACAGTGTTCAGTTTTGAGTGTACATCTGACTGCCACCACTTCCTGGAAAGCCCAGCTATTCATCTGGTTTGCTGTGGATTGTTCTGTTAACTCCGCATTCGCTGGTGAAAGGCTTCAGCAAACAGTACTGCTGCCTTGCATTTTCCAGAATCTTCACGCATCTGCTATGTGGTGGAATCTGAATCATCTCATCCCCTTTTGCTAAAGGTCAGGCTTAACTAGCCCCAGAATTAGGCTGTGTGGTGGATCTTGGTTTTATTGAACCTTTTTTAATTAAAAAGTATTCTGTGAGGCTGGAGGCCATGCCGTACTGCACCAAGAATGCCTGGCGATGGGCTCTGCTCTGTGGGACGCTGATTCCTGGAGGGGAGGGGTCCCGATTCCTGGGATGGAAGGAGAGGGGGTCTTGATTCCTGAGATGGGAGGGGAAGGCTCCAGAATCCTGGGATGGGAGAGGAGGGGTCCCGATTCCTGGGATGGGAGGAGAGGGGATGGGAAGGGAGGGATCCAGTTCCTGGGATGGGAGGAGAGGGGATAGGAGGGGAGGAAAAGGGAGGGTCCGATTCCTGGGATGGGGAAGTCCAATTCCTGGGATGGGAGGGGAAAGCCCTGGTTCCTGCCATGTGGCCACCTGGGTGTTGTGATTCTGTGCCTCCTTTTATTGCTCCCACACAGTTACAATTGATCTAAATGCGCTCATGGCGTAGTTTGGTAAACGTAGTAAAGGAGTGAGGATGGGAGACACTTGTCCCCTGCACCACTGTTCTCAGTGTCGTATTAGTTGTGAGTCTGCACGATTTCATTTCTAACAGCAGCCACAGTGTTCAACAGCTAGCAGACTTTCTGGATTTTTCCAGCGGGTTCCAGCGGGACCATAGGAGACCGCTGCAGTGCCCAGGGCCCTTCACCCTCTCAGCAGGGCTACACCTCGGGTTTGGGAGCCCCTGCCATGAAGAGCTGCCTACCACCTGTTCTGTCCGCCGGTGGGCTCTTCAGCCAACCACAGGCCTTCACTTCCAAGCAACCTGTTCTAGGAGCCCACTGCTAACAGCAGGCACCGGAGCCAGCTCGCAAGCAGAGAGGTGGATTTCTGGTTTGTCGAGCGATTGCTCCCTGCTCTCAACTCTGTGAGGCATGTCCACCGGGTCTCTGCACTTTTGTTCAAGCCGCTCTTGTGGGACAGCGAATGCAGAAGGGACACATCTCTTCTCTCCCCAGCTCAGGGTGGGGGGCGGCTCCAAGAGGCTCTGGGCAGTGGGCTCTTGGTCCCCTCGCACCCAGACGTCCTAGGTGCATCTTCCTGGGCTGTGTGGCGTGAGGCCGTGGCATGGAGGCTCAGGTCTGCTGTGAGGACCCACTGTTGAGGCCTGGCGTCCCTCGGCTCCCGGAGCCTGGGGTGGTGTGTGCCATCGAGCGGCACGGGCCTCACCTGAGAGGTGCACCTTGGCTCTCCGGTTATCAAGGAGACCCCTCTCGCCTGGGAGGAGCAGGGAGGCACACGTTTAATCACCGTGCCCGGGGTGACTCAAGGCTAGCAATCAAATCCGGTCTTTAAAACGTGGCTGTGAATGCTTCTACCCTCTTCCTTGGAATATCTTGTTTTGCTTCTCTCTCCTGTTTCCTTTTCGATGCCGCCACGGGCACTTTGTGCTGTGGAGGTGCTGGCGGCAAGTGTGCTGGGCCGCCTGGCTTCTGCCTCAGGTGGGATTCTACAGCACTGTGTGACATTCCCAAGCTCTGCACCCAGTGCAAGCTGCAGGGTTGGGCAGCCAGCTTGGCTTCCTCCTTGCAGTTTTAGGAACCTGCTTCCTAACGTGATTCATTCCTGGTATCTCTAAACATATTGAAAGACTCAAGTAAAGCGAGACATCTTCCATTTGGGTCCACCCTGTAATGCCTTTGGGACGTAGTGACCAGCGCATCATTAATGATGTGCTTGAAGTGAGGAGCCGGCACAGTGCACCCTCGCTGAGATCCACAAGTCGGCGGTGGGTGTGTGACTGCACTTCCCGGTGATGCTGATTACTTTAAGCACAGCATTAAAAAGCTCTAAGGAAAATGCAATGCATCTGTTGGCGCTGGAGGGAAAATCTTTCTTAAACTCCAGGGATGGGATTTAGCAGTGTCCTCCAGCACCCGGCCCTGATAAGTGCCCAGCCCTGAAATTCTGATCCAGAAAAATCCTTGTCCAGAAATTCAGGATTTCTGAACTGGAGCCTCAATGATCCTGCCACCAGCCTCCCTTCACGCTGGTTCTCTCCCTCCCCTGCCTCTCTCACATGCACACACGTGTGCACACACACAGGCACACTTATGCACACACGTTCCCAAGTGCAAATGCTCAAAAGTGCATGCACCTGCACACACTAGCACATGCTCACACACGCACACATGCGCACATGTGCGCATACATGTACACGCATGCACGTGCATACACTAGCAAGTGTTCACACGTGTACACATGTGCACACACTCACACACACGTACACACACAGCTATGGACTGAAACGCTGTCTCGCACTCCATGGTAAGCCTAACCCCACCTTCGCGAGGTCCGTAAATGCCTCAGCAGTTGCTATTTTACCGTGGACTACACGTGAGCGCCTCTCCTGAGGTTAATCTGCAGCATTTGGTTATACTGATTCTGCAGGTGTCTTCCTCTGACAATATGGTTTTGCATCTGCCTGAGTGCCGCAACAGAGGCACGGTGGTGCTAGAGTTAGCCACAGGAACAGGGTTGAGGGCAGCTAGCCTCTTAGACACCAGAAGGGACCTGCCTGCTGCCACCCCAGGAGCTGTGCTCCTGGGCTGACGATGGTCACGGCAAGGGTGAGATATAAGAGCGTTTAGTGTGGTCATTAGGGAGGACCCACAGCGGCTCTTTGATGGAGTTTTAATGTGCATTAAAGATGAACCACACCATTCCCACGTCTGATTTCAACATCATTTGAGTTCTTACTTTACAAATTCTTTGTTAACATCAGTCCTGAAAAGCCCTAGAATAAACCCCAGAAAGTGGGCATTCTGAGAGCTGGCTCCTGTCCCCAGGGAGAGAGAAGTCCATGGCAGCATCCACCTGCAGGGCCCCTCCAGAAGCATCCAGAAGTAGGTGTACGTGTACGTGCTTGCATATTCTGAATGTGGAGGGATTGTTTTTTCTAAACTCAGATGCACACAGTTATCTGTACGTGTTCCTAAGTAGAAATTTAATCTTTACAGCACGGCTGTGGGGCGGCTTCCATAGCTATCCCATTTTACAGCTGAGAAACTGAGACTTGCGGAGCTAAAGTAACCGCTGGGGAGCACGGATGGTGAGAGGGCGTCGTGGTGACCCTGGTGCCAGACCTGGTAGTGCTGTGCTGCAGGACTAAGAATCGCCCAGCTGAGCCCTGGGCTGGCGAGATGCAAGCGCTACTCCACTTGGGGTCCCTCTGTGGCTCCCCCTTCAGTTCAAGCCACTCCCTATCCTGCAGGCGTTCCTCCGCTCCTCCTCCTCCTTCTGTTTCTGCAGCGTGGTCCCATCCCCAGGACTGCGTTTGGAGCACCTTTGAGTCTCCGTGGTGCCCTTCCGTCCTGAACGTGTGAAATTGAGCTATTCCACCCCCTCAGCGTTCTGCTTACCGCATCCCTCCTGCTGCTGTTTGTTGACTGACTCCTCCTCTTCTGAGCCGTGTTTTCCTGCTCTGGATGCTGTTCCTGGAAGTCAGGCTCTGTGGCTTTTGCTTTGGTGGACATGGGCATTTTTGCTGCGGACATCCTTCATCTTTGCACTAGCCACCATTAGGTTACCTGCAGACGGTTGGGACCTGTGGGTCTTGTTCTTTAGCCCTGTGAGCCGGGATTAGAGGGCTTATAGTGCAGGTCTGTGCTGGTGAACTTTCTGTCACTACAGAAAAACACCTGAGATAATCCACTGACGATAAAAAGGTTTATTCTGCTCGATTACTGGAGGTCCGGGTCCATGATTGGCAGGTCCCATTGCTTGGGCCACTGTGTGGTGCAGATGGCAAGGGGGCAGTGTTGGCAGAGCAAGTGACCAGAAAGAGACATGCCCCCAGCGACCTGAGGAACCCCCACCAGGCCCCACCTCTTAACCACCCACGGCACCACCCTGGGGACTGAACAAGCCTTAACCCAGGGGCCTTTGGGGACAAAATGTGCCAGCTGTCTCCAGGGCTATGCTGTCTGACTGCTGCTGAGACAGAGTTTGCCAGTGCTGTCTGCTCCACATCTGGGGACTTGGGGAGCTGGCGATGGGAATACTGACTGTGCCCAGCCTGTGGGCACCAGGCATTGCCCCTCTGGTTCTTACAGGGGTCTACACAGACGAGAGTTGTCAGTGTGACCAGGATTCAGCCGAGGATTAAAGAGACCCCATGTGAAGATGGGTGCCCTTTCCCCTTCACGATCTCTAGACACATCCTCCCGCCCTCCCAGACTCTCAGCGCCATCTCCTCAGCTGGGGGACAGCCCTGGGCTCCCCTTCCTGTGCTACAGCCTCGACACGTCCCAAGCTGTCTCCTGGGGTAGCCACTTCTTGTCCCTGTGCTGCCTCACTTCCAGTACCTGAATACCATATCCTCAGAGCCGTCCAGTTGTTCCCAGGTGGGTGCTGGGGACACTGTCCTGCCGCGCTTTGCGGCAGGAGGCTCCTGTGCCGCTCTTCGTCCTGGTCTTACCTAAGTGTCTGACCAACGGAAGCCCTCGCCATCAAGCGCAGAAGCAGGGGGTGTGCTGCAGGCCCTCAGAGCAACCAGCCCCCAGGGTCCCCAGGAGTGACATTCCCCAGGCTGACAGGCAGAGGGGGCTGAGCAGAGACTGACAGCATTCAGGTGGACATCCCGTTGTGCCAAGGTAGGGTAAGAAGGTCCACACCCGACCCTGGCTCTGCAGCCCTGATCCACCAGGTGGTCAGGAGACCTGGCTTTTGGCCCAGGTTGCGCCACCTTGCGTTGACGGGAGCCACCGTCAGCTTGGCCCCATGCTAGGCTGATCCTGCATGCGGCGCCCACATGTGGATCCACATGGCAGAGGTGGAGTGGCTCAGCTCAAGGCTGCTGTCTCAGGCAAGCTCACCCCCGTTGTTTACTTGGTTGTGAACCAGGGCGAGGAGCTGCCCTGTGCTCCGCAGGCGAGGACAGGAATGTGCTCAGCTTGGTGACTCCAGGAGCACACAGCGAGGCAGACATCCTCAGCTGGAGCTCAAGTCTCCTCACAGCACCAGCTCTGCCCTGCAGAGACACGGGGCAAGGTCTGGAGACATGCAGCTGGGGCCTGGGACGGTGCGAGGTGCAGAAGCAGCCAGGCTGCTGATATCCTCTCACCCGGGTGGGCCCCCACTGTAGAGGGTCAGCTCTGAGCATGGAGAAGGTGGGTGGGGCTGAGCACCCTGGCTGTGCGTCTGCGAACGCGTCTCGCGTGGCCGACAGTCTCACCCAGGTGAGTGTGCTCTTGTTGCCGTATCCTGCCTTCTCTGGTGGCTGTGAGGGAGGGCGCCTCCCCCGCCCCGACCTGCAGGTGGGCTTGCTCCATCTTGCTCTTTTTGGCCATTTGCTCCAGATACAGGCAGCAAATGTTCTTTAGCAGGCTGCCAGGTTTGAGTGAGCAGGATGTCACATCTTGTCACAGATTATCTGCCCCTTCCGGAGCCTGGATCTGGCCTCAAGTGGGCAAGCTGCACGCACCAGCCAGACCTGTGCACCAACGTGTTGAGGTGCAGCCATGATGGAAACATCCCAGTTCGCCTCCCGTTGGAGCTTTTGGAGCCTTTCTGTGTGTGAGAGAACATCAAAACAGATGATGCTTTTCCTTCCCGGAACCAAATTGCTTCAGCAAATGGTTTTCAAATGCAGTAAAAAGCTCATAAATTTTGACTTATGAAATGGTCCCTTGTGACATCTTTGCAGCCCCATACCTGTGGCTTTCCGCTTCTCAGCCCTGATGGCTTGGGTCCTCTCCTCTTGAGATTCAGCAAGCCAGCCTGCACTAAAGGCCTACAGTGCGCCCCATTGCTGCCGAGGAAGGAGACCTTGGAACCCCGCTTTCCTGTGGCCCCATTTTTTCAAGTTGCTGAAGTTCCCTGGGTTCTACAGTGCCCTGGAGGGAACAGTGCAGAGCTGCGAGCCCACTAAGGTTTCACAGTGTCTGCCTACCTCCCTCCAGCTCACAACTTTTTATTCATGTGGAAATTCAATGAAAACAAACTGCCTCTTCTGCCCCACATCTTCCTGGCAAGCACCCAGCCCCAGAGTGCTGTTCACAGGAGAGTCAGGGGCCTCCCTGTGCTCTGCCCCCACACCATGGCTGGAAGCTCCCAGAGCAGCCACAGACCCAGACGCCAATCAGAATGCTCCACTGCGTGTGTTGAGATGGACAAAGACCCAGCTGTGGACAAGAGGACACCAACAGCAACAGCAGCCACCCGTGTGGCCTGGACTACGTGCCAGGCCTTATCCCACCCTCTCCATACCTGTCAGCAACCACCCTGTGAGGTACTTTGTGTCCTCACCATCCACATTGCACAGATGGGGAAACTGAGGCTCTATGTTTAGGCCTCCATCCTGCAGGCAGGTGTTCTGCTGCCTGGTCCAAAACATCGTCTTGCCTCTGTGAACTTTATTTCCTGCAGAACTGCTGGGGCCAGGCAGGTAGCGGGACTAGGGAAGCAGAGCTGAGGCAGGAAAGGTGAGTTGGCAGGCAGACAGAGTAGGATCTCTCCATGAGGGGGGACACCCTGGATCCAGCCATCCCTAAGGAGGAGGACCTGAGGCTGGACCCCCACCCCTCAGCACTTCAGCTGTGCAGCCTGGCCAGGCAGCTTCCCTGCCAGACTGGCCTGTTCTGACCTAGTGACTCTGGCTCAGGACACCAGGATCAGGCACCCCTCGATCTCGGCCCCCATGGATTGCTTGTGGGGATGGTCGTGTGGTTGCCCAGCTCTGCACTCACCCCTGGAGCATGGAGTTGGCTATCCTTCCTCTGAGGCTAGGACCAGCTGTGCAGCATTAGCAACCATGCTGAGCCAAGCTGACTGCGCCTGTGTGTTGGACTTGTCCTCTTTGACCCAGTTGGAAGCTGAGCTTGTGGAGAGACCCAGAGAACCCCCCAGCAGCCTGAGGACTGAAGGCCATGCCCTGCTAGCCCCACCCCAGGACCAGCACCTGTCAGCTTCCAGGATGACTCGCTGAAGAACCGTCCAGCTGTGCCCAGTCCAAACTGCTGTCCACAGAAGGGTTGTGAAGCTGATTGAGACGTCCCTTCCTGACTTTCTCTCTCCACCTTCTATTTTTCCTCCTGTCCTGGTTTCATGCTACCACTTTCTGTCCTTTCTGGCTCCTGACCCACCTCACAGTGTCCTTGGCCCCTCATGGCCATATTGAGCCCATCCCTCCTCTTCCTCCTCCTCCCTCTTGTCTTGGTGTCCTTCCTCCCCATTATAAGCGCAGGCTACCAGTCTCTCCAGGGTCACTACCCAGAGTGTCTTCCTAGGTCCTCCCTTCTGGACAGAGATCCCCACCACGCATGAGCACATTTATTCTCCTGCTCTAATGTCCTCTTCCCAACACGAGGCATGGCAGGCTTTCCCAAGGTCCCACCACCTCTCGAAGATCTCCAACCCCAGTTCTTCCTCATATCAGGGAAGTGCCTAGATCGGGCACCTGGGCTCCCGAGTGTCCACATGGGGCAGGGGCTCTGCAGCTGATGTGCTGCCTGCTGATCCCTTCGTTGGGACCTGCATCTTCACAGGTCGTCACCTTGGATGCTTAGCAGTTTTGGTGTGGCTTCTGACCCCTTTCCACCATAGCCAGGTGATAAGAACCTGAGAGCCAGAGCTGGCTTTGCCCACAGTCCTACTCTGTCACCATGGAGGGCCAGCTTGGGGCGGCTGGCCTCACGGAGGCTCCTGCAGGCACCTGGGAGGTGTTGGCAGCAAGCATCAGATCCTTGAGACCAGCAGGGAAACAGCATGCTGAGCTCTCGATGCCTGAGCGCCGAAAGGCTGAGCTGCTGGCCACAGCACAGCAGGATGAGCTCCAGGCAGCGATGAGAGCCAGCCCTCACCAGCCACGCTCCCTGCCTGTGCTGAGCTGCAGTACCGGGGCTAACGCGTGTTTCTGTCTCATCTGTCTTCAAAGTGGATTTGATAAGATCAGCATGAAGTTGCCCACACTCGGGAGATGCCTGTTACGTAGCATGAAGAATTAACACAGCAGGCCAGTTCCCTGCAGGGAACTGGAGCTGCATCCCGCTCCAGCGGCAGCTTCAGTTCGTGGAGTGAATCGGCACTCCGCGCTTCATTTTGACGGTTTTGGCAAAGGAGCCGGGTGCTTCGGAGTTGAAGTCAGCACCTTCATTTCGTGGCAGGACGTGATTGGCAGCGGACACTCTGAAGACCCTCAATGAGGAATTGTGTTCAACTCCCTTCTTTAATACAATTACAGGGTAACAGGGAAGCCTGCCCAACTCTGTGTCACTCTTCTTTCCAGCGCATCCCTCACTGGCTGGCTGAGTGACTGTGGACCCAGCACACTCCCCTCTGGAACATTGTGAGGAAAACATCTTGCGGAAGTTGAAGGTGAGCTCACCAGGGCTCCTGAGCTCCAGGCGCCCAGCAGGGTCCAGTTGCCCATTGTGCACAGAGCCCACCCACTCCAGGAGTCAGGTCCTGCAGGTGCGCACCAACGGTCCACCCTGGCTCCCAGGAGCGGCCATGGCCCAGGCAGGGTAGAGTCCTCCTGACTTGCAGCTAGATGTGGCCCAGGGAGAGGGGGTGGGTCGGGGATGGGGCTTGTCGGGCCCCCTCCAGCCTCAGGAGGCTGGTTCCTGGGCTGACGATGGAGTGCCCGCCTGACTCGCCCAGAGCAGGTCCACTGCGGAGGGAACTCAGCCAGGCATCACCACCAGCCTGGTGGTACAGCTGCCTGCACAGAGCCAGGCTTGGACCACGGGCAGGCTCCAGGTCGGGGCAACCCCAACCTGCTTCACTTGGGGACTCCAAGCTCCTCCTGATCCTGCCTCAACAGAAGAGACTCAACAGACCCACAGCCCAGCAAGAGCAGGGCGCACTTGCCGTTGTGCGTCTGGTTTGGCGTTTCTGATTACCAGGACAGACCATCGCATGTTTGGAGGAAGGTGAGAATATCTGCCTCATAGCTGAGTGGCACTCTTCTCCATTCCTGAGATTTGGTGAACAGAAAAACACAAAGGAAGCTCAAGGAAGGGCAGTGTCAACCCTGTTCAACGTTGGCCCCACCATGGGGAGTGACACCCAGAAATCTTCACTGTGACATGACGTGTTTACACAAGGGCCTGCGTCCTGCGCAGCCTGGGAGCCCACCATGGGAGTGGGCAGTGCTGCTGTGGGGATGGCACGGATCCTCCATGGCTGGTGACCTCTACATGTGGATGTCACAGTCCCAGCAGAGTCCCCTCGTCCTGCTGGGATCCTGCCCTCACCCCTCCCAGGGCTGTGCAACAGAAGCTTCGTGGGGGAAGCCACCTCTGTGTACGCAACCTCGATGCACTCCAGGCTAACAGTGCCATGTCCTTCAGGGGCATGACCCCACTATTCCTGGGGACGAGCCACTCATGTGAGCCTGCTAAAAGGACATGCTCTAAGGTGCAGATGTGTATCCCTGAGTATCGCAGGTGCCTGAAGGGAGAGATGTGCGTTATTCTTGTTTGCACCTGCTGGTGCCTGGTGGACAGAGCAGCTCATGTGTCCCATGTACTCAGCCTCACTCTGGGCCTGCCACCGAGAAGGTAGGGCTAGACCAGAGGAACCAGAGTGACCTCGTCCCCACAAGGTCACTGGATCTGGGGGACCTCGAGCTGCCTGGTCCCCAAGAGCGGACGTTGAGGACTGAGATCCACATAGGCCTAGAGCTGTCAGAGGGGCCGGGCGGGAAGGAGAGGCGTCCACCCCGCTGGCTGCAGACCCGGAAGGAGCGTGCTTCCGAAACACCTGCGTACTGAGGCCCTTCCCGCTTCAGGAGAAGGGGCTTTGCATTAACAAACCTTGCTGTTTAGATCAGTTTAGTGCCCAACGTAATGGAGTGGACCGCAGACCACCCCACACCACCCTTCCCACAGACAGTGCCCTCACCAGCATCTCAGCATCTCCCATTCGAGGGCTCCAGCACTGCTGTCAACAAACCTGGGCTGACGCCGCCAGTGCCCGAAGCCCATGGTTCACGATAGGTTCACGTTTGTGGTGGCCCAGTTGTGAGTTTGGACAACCATGGAGTGACAGGAACCCAGCCTACCTGGTCATCCTCTTTACACCCTGGCCACATGGATCTGTGTGTTGTCTCAGCCTTGCCTTTGCCAGAGTGTCGTAGAGGAGGGGTCCTACAGTGCACGGCTTCTCAGACTGGCCTCTTCCCATGGGGGTGGGCTTCTGGGTGACCCACCTCCCTCATTTCTTCTCCTGCTCCATTGTCAGGGCACACTGCGCTCTCCCCTCACCCCTGCAGGCGTCTGGCTGCTTCCAGGTTGGGGGCTTATGAATGAGGCTGTTGTAAGTATCACATATGTGTGTATACACGTGTGTACATGTGCTTATGTGGTGTGTGTGCACATGTTTATGTGTATGTGTGTCGCGTCCACTCGCCAGCAAGGAAGACACGACACCGGGAATCTTCTTTCAGCAGTTTATTTAGGCCTTGGGTACAATCTTCTTCTTCTTCCTCCCTCAGCCCCTGCTATTTCTTAAATAGCCCCAAAGCACCCTATGCAATGCTGCCACGTGGCTCCTTCCCATTGGGCAGCTCTCAAAGCACACCAAATAAGGTCT
>PVKS010024768.1:0-30684 GCA_004027875.1 Aplodontia rufa | reverse complement strand
GTTACAGCGCTTGTCTGGCATGCTCGAGTATGTGAGTTCAAATCCCAGCACGAAAGAGTCCAGGGAATGAAAGTCACATGAAAAACTAAATAAAAATTGCTTCTCTCTTTCTCTCTCTCACTGTCCCCTCTTTCTTTAAAAAAAAAAAAAAAGAACCTGTTCTTACAGATTTTATGGTTAGAGGAAGTTATTCTTATCTCTCTGAGTTCTGGGATTTGGTCTGTGTAAACGTCACAAAAGTGCCTCCTTCAGGGTATCTTGTGTACTTTTCTTTATTTCTCTTTCTTTCTTTCTTTCTCTTTCTTTTTTTTTAAGTAATAAGCTTGGGCTGGAGCGGTGGCTCAGCGGTTTCGGCGCTTGCCTGGCAAGCACGAGGACCCGGGTTCAAACCCCAGCACCACGTACACAACTAAGTGTTGGAGCAACAAAGGCCATGTGAAAAACTAAATAAAGTTGTTTCTCTCTTTCTCTGTCTCTCTCACTGTCCCTCTCTCTTAAAAAAATTAAGCTCTCTCTCTCTCTATATATATATATATACACAATATATATATGTGTATATATATTATATATTCTGCGTACATGGGTGCTGGGGTTCAAATTCGCATACTTGTGCATGCCAGGCAAGCACCATAACCGCTGAGCCACCGCTCCACCCCCACTTGTGTGTTTTTTTTTTTTTTTAAATTTAGCTTTTCATGTAACTTTCATTCCTCGGAAAGTACGTGGTGCTGGGGTTTGAACTCACGTCCTCGCACATGCCAGGCAAACGCTGTAACCACTGAGCCACTGCTCCAGCCCTGACTTGTGTTCTTTTTATCAGCATTTTGGGCCTGCATTTCTCCTGCAGACACCTGGTCATTTGCTGAGGAGTGTAACATATCCTGTCGACTCAAGCCAGGCAGGGCTGCAGGTAAATTCCTTTTTAGGGAAGTAAGCATTGGAGGTCAGCGCAGTGAGCCCTCCACTCGCATCTGTTGCTTCACTATCAGATCCAGGGAATTAGTTGGGGGTGTTTTGGTTGTAGGTGACAGTAATCCAGTGGGAACCATTTTAAGCAAGAAGGGAGTGTATTGGAAGGACAGTGGAGCCCCTGGGTTGGGGTGCGGCTGGACCTGGTGTCTAGGGGAAGTTGTCTCTGTATGTGCTCTATCTCTCTCAGAGAATCTGCTTCACTCTTTCATTGTGAATTAGTTTCTCTGCTCTTCATGTTACCTCCTTCTAGCTCTCCCTAGCTTTATGGTTTACATTTTCTTTCCTCCCTGTCTTTCTCTGCCTCTCCATCTTTCTCTTTGTCCTTTCCCCTAGAATACCGGGAAGATGCAGATTGGGCATCTTCATTGACTAATGCTGTACTCATAAACTGGAGCCAGGGGTCACGTCATGGCTGCTGCACATGGAATGCAGGATCAGAGTTCACAGAAACGTGAAGATGGTGACGGAGGGGCTGGAGGTGGAGGTGGGAAAACTGAAGAATAGATATCGATGACATCCAAGTACCTAAAGGAATTCGGTAGGTAACCAAGGAAGACGTTCACATCAGAAAAGATGGAGAAAGGGGCTGGAGCGGTGGCTCAGTGGTTGCGGCGCTTGCCTGGCACGCGCAAGGATGTGAATTCGAACCCCAGCACCATGTACACAGCGAAGTGTCGGAGCAGCAAGGGCCATGTAATAAACTAAATAAAATGGATTCTCTCTGTCTTGAGCAAGTGGCGATGGGACAGTTGAGGTCTGATTCAATCCATAGATCCTGTTGCTTTCATTGTTTATATTTCATAATGGAAATCATTGATCTCCCATGTGCCACCTTTCTCAATTCTGAATGCTGGAATGATACATCTCAAAATTCTGGTTCAAAAGTTCCATTTTGTACTGACTAGATAAAGAAATGGTAGAATCTGTAGAAAAAGGAGCTATGGGTCCTTTTCTATGATATAGGAACTTGTGAACTCCTTCCCACTCCATCTAATGTCAGTGGTGTTACCATTAAAAAACCCTTTGGGGGCTGGAGCAGTGGCTCAGTGGTTGCCTGGCATGCGCAAGTATGCGGGTTCAAACCCCAGCACCGCGTACATAAAAAAGTCTTGAAGCATCAAAAGACATATGAAAAACTAAATAAAAAATTGTTTCTCTCTCTCTTGCTCGCTGTCCCTCCTCTCTTTGTTTGAAAAAATAAATAAATAAAAAGCCCTGTGGGGGAGCCACTGAATGCATATCCCGTTGGCCACATCTTGGCAATCCTAACTGATTTGCTAAATCTGATATATTTCTTCCAGTTGGTTCCCTTAAGATCTTTCTGCCAAATACAATAGTTTCAGCATAACACGTGCCTTTAGCAGATCTCATTCTGTATTCTGGGTTTTCGATTATAGTGCTTATGCTGCCATTTTTGACAGGATAATGATAACAGGTATAAATAGCTTTCTTTCTGTAATGTAACACCAACTAAAAAAGCAAGTGGACGCCAGCATACCAAGATATTCCACACCTGATGCCAAATGCATTGAGTTCTCTTCCGGCAGCGGGTAATGAGAAGGATTCTATGCACTTGCTATTTCTTTTCCAAATCAACAGGGTGGGACAAGCTTTGAGAGACCCCTCACAGTGAGTTACCTTGCCCCATGTTTAGACAAGAGTCTTTTTTGCTAGCCTCCAGCGTGGTGGAGGGATGAGTGTTGGGGGAGAGATGCAGAGCGTTAGGGCCACACTGCTTAACTTGTACCAACAGATGCCTGGAGGAAGCTGGGTATATTTTCCACTACAGGGAGGAAGCTGAGAAGAGGAGGCGAGTCTCAGAGCCTACCGTGAAGAGTAGAGGCGGCTGGTTGGAAAAAGCAACAACTGACATTTTCTGATGAGAGACCAACAAACAAAACAACACAATCCGAACACCCATTGAACAAACCAGGCAAAGGGAAGTGAAGCTGTCCTCCTCAGGGTAAGCCATGTCAAGCAGAAAGCACCCCCGTCCCCGCCCCCCCCAAATTCCTCCGATCACTGAAAACTTTTCAGTTATAAATAATACCACTTTCTCAGTTTGTTTTTTGAGTTGGGTACCATGGTGCACACCTGTAATCCTAGCAACTCAGGAGGCTGAGGCAGGAGGATCGCAAGTTCAAGGCTAACCTCAGCAATGTAGGGAGGCCCTAAGCAATTTAATGAGAGCCTGTCTCAAAATAAAAAGGCTGGAGATGTGGTACAGTGGTGAAATGCCCCTGGGTTCCATCCCCAGCTCCTCCTCCTCCAAAATAAAAGAATTCCAGTTTGGCTTTTGACCTCAGCAGGTGTCTGTTGCTCTGAGAAATTTCCCGTGGTTCCTTGACTTTCTTCACCATCTTCTCTACTCACCGCAGTCATCTTTGATGTGCTTGGTATGGCTTGCAAACTGAAGGAGAAAAAAAATCCAGCTGTTGCAGCCGACTTTCCAATCTCCGGGAACACAAAACCAGCGCTCCCTCCAGGGACGCCTCCAATCTACAGTGGGGTGACCATGCTAGACATTTTTTGGCTGACAGCCCAAATTCCTGCTTTCACATGGCTGCTTTATAGCCAGATCTCCAAGGTCCAGGGGCCCAAAACCTTTCAGAGTTTCCTTCATTGGGTAGACAGAGTCATTTTTGTGATTGGATCTCGGAATGGAACCTGGTAGAAACATTTGGTCCTTTGGGCTGGTTACCTCTAAAGCTGGTAGAAGTCAAACACAGGTGAGTTATTACATGTAATGGGGAGAGGAACCCTTTGGTATCTGGACCTGTGAATTCTGGTTTTGAGAGCAACTGCTCAGAGTGCATAGAACATGCTATAGAAGAGCAGCCCCACCTCCCACCTGGCACGCTGTGAGAGCTGACTGTGGCACTCCAGCTTTTCATCTGGGTGATGAGGTACAGGGTAAGTGAATTCCGGGCCTTATGCCCAAGGGCTGTGCTTTTGCTATGTGAGTTGCTCTCTCAGGAGTATGTGGTATGTACCATGAAGCAAATCAGGCTTCCTGGAAGTGTGGGAGATGGATACCAGTGTTCACCTCTCGGCAAGAGATGGGAGGACATTGTGGCACTTCCTTATCCCACTCTGGGCATTTATTTTTAAAGATAGAAAGAGAGAGAATCAATTTTATTTAGGTTTTCATGTGACTTTTGTTGCTCCAAGACTTCGTTGTATATGTGGTGCTGGGGTTTGAATTTGTGTCCTCACGCATGCCAGGCAAACATCGTAGTTGCTGAGCCACTGACTCCAGCCCCCACTCTGGATATTTATGGCTAGAGACTTTAAGATTAGCTTTTCTGGGCTGTAAGGTGCCACACCCATTCAAGGACTCAAAAGGTCAAATGTTATCATAACAATCAGTGATAAGAGTCATCACTTTTTGTAGGGAGGAATTGTTATGGAGGGTAAAGTCACAGAGAAAAATAATATATTCATAGAGGCCAGCTTATACCTTGTACGAATATAGAAGCAGTCTCCAAATGGTAGGCCTACCTTGTCCAGGAAGCAATTTTTTTTCATTGGTCATAAAAATCTATGCTCATAAACCTTTGCATCCCTTCCTGTAGGGGTGCACATAAAATGCACAGTCATCTTGAAAGATCTACACTGTCACAAAGAACCAAATCCGCCAATAGAAATTGTTCCTCATACAAATCAGGATGATTATGTAACAAAATCTCCCCGGGGAGGAATGTATTCAGCAAGATTTGTACTAATGAATTCCTGTTGTGTAATCCCCATATGATTGATTCAACTCGTTTTGTAAGATTTTAGAGCCACGTAAGACCATCAGTGCTTCCAAGACCACCCATTTGGAGTGTTGATATTCCTCTCCCTTCCCGTTTTAGAACTCCCCACCTCTGGACAACCCCCTTCTCTTTGCAGTAACTTGACCTGCATTAATTTTTCTCTGCAGTTTCCTCCGGTCTACTAAGTGGAGGAAATTCCTCCTTTCCTCTGAATTAATTCCTCCAATTTAAGTTTCCATTGCCATAGTGATCTGCATTCCATCATCTACAAAGCAAAGGAGCCAGCTTCCTTGACCGAGTCCAGTGTTGTTGTTTTTGGTGGTTTCTTCTGTAGAGGAATTCCTGGGGTGGAAGGAGCAAAAGTTTTTACTTTGATTTTGATTTTTAAATTTTTTTTTTTAAATTTTGAGTGACTTTATGGGAGGCATCAGGAAAGAGTAACTGATTATTAAAAAAAATACAGGATCACAAAAACATGACAGTCATAGTAGTTATTGTTAAGGGAAAATGACATCTCTCAAAGAATGTGAAAAGGTCGCCACAGGAGAGCAGGTGTCTCACAGAGTATGGGAGGTTGCTTTGGATTTTGTAACCCTTCCGTTTTTTCTAGTTCCTTCCTTCTTGCCTGAGTTACAGGCTTTGTTGCCAAGGGTGACCATTTCGTCCCTCATCTTTTCGGTGGGAGGAAGGAAAACACAACAGGGTACATAACTGAAATCCAAAATAAGTTCTTTAAAACTCAATTTACAGCAATGCATTTTTGACCAAACAACTGGAAGTCTTTTTTCTTGGATACTGTTTAGAAGCATACTAAAGATATTTCAATGTCCCTCAACAAGAGGTCATTCAGGGGAACAATATGGTTTCTTGTTCAAGGGAGGTGCTTAATCCTTAAACAAACACATCGTTTAGGTATTTGGATTAATTGTATTTTTATTGCAAACATTTAATGACCTCAAAAACAGAGTCATAATCATACTGATGAAATAAAAACTTAGATTTGTTTTAGGAACAAATTAACTCTTCATTATCAGCCCTTTCTGGGGTTGGCAAGTGCAGGGAGAATGTTTAAAAACAAGCTGAGGGAGGCTGAGGCAGGGGCAGGTTCAAAGCCAGCCTCAGGAACGTAGATAGGGAGGCCCTAAGCACCTTGGCAAGACCCTGTCTCAAAGTAAAATTTATAAAGGGCTGGGGATGTGGCTCAGTGGTTGAGCACCCCTGGGTTCAATCCTTGGTACCAAAAATCAAACACACAAGGAAACAAAAACAAATGAACCAGGCTCTGGAGCGGTGGCTCAGTGGTTACGGCTCTTGCCTGGCATTCTCGAGCACATGGGTTCAAACCCCAGCACCCACGTACAAAACCAAGAGTCTGAGCCACAAAGGCCAGGTGAAGAACTAAATAAAATTGATTCTGTCTTCCTATCTCTCTCACTGTCCCTCTCTTTTTAAAGCAAAAACAAAAATAAAAAAATCAGGTTGGGGATGTGGTTCATACAGCACTTGCCTGGTATGCATGAGACCCTGGGTTTTATTCCCCACACCACAAAAACAGACAAAAAATACTACAAATGAACCTAATATGAACACTTAAAACATAAATCCTATGCTAGAGGCACAACCTACACAGACAGACACTAAGGACAAGTCAGCGGGGAAGCTGTTCATGTGAGGGCACAGGAGCTGCTTGGGAAATCGCTATCTTCTCTATTTTGCTGAGAACCTAAAACTTTTCTTTTTAAAGTATTTTTATTAAGGAAATTGAGTTATTGTGCAATCATAAATGCATTTAAAGTAACAATATGATATGCATATACTCTTTTTTTAAAAGAAGGACAGTGAGAGAGAGAGAGAGAGAGAGGGAGATAGCAAGACAGAGAATGAATTTTTATTGAGTTTTTCACATGGCTTTTGTTGCTCTGACATTTAGTTGTGTACTTGGGTGCTGGGGTTTGAACCTGTGTACTTGTGCACGCTGGGCAAGGGCCGTAACCGCTGAGCTGCTGCTCCAGCCCCCAAGCATACACTCTTAAACCAGAATTACCCCCTAGATCCCTCCTCTCCCTTTTCTCCCTCCTCTCCCCTCTCCCACCTACCTTACCCCCCACATATCTATGATTGCCCATAAAAGTTTTCTAAAAACAAAGTCTATTAAAAACAAAAACAAATCCTCAAATCTATCATGGTTTCCAAAGCAGAAATTTGTGTTTTTAAGCAATTTGTGTGTGTGCTCAAGGGAAAAGTTGCTTCCTAAGATAAACCAAGGCGTTTTTAAGAACCGTGGCAAAGCTGAAGAGGACAAAGTCAAGGACAGCAAACCGAGAAGGGATCTCCAGAAAGGATCCAGGATAGAGCGGGATACCAAGAAGTGGGCATTGGGTCCTGGGGCGGAGGAAGCACAGGTCCCCAGCTGTCCCAGATGTTGATGAGCAGCAGCAAAGATGGAGCAAAAGGCACTAGAGCAGCCCAGGCGGCCACCAGATCACAGCCAAGGCTGGGCAGGATGTATCATCCAGGGTTGTGGGTACGAGGGTGAGGCCTTCAGACCAAGGAAAGGGTGCAGTGCAGACTAAACACCTCCTTCTCTGTCGCCTCAACAACATCTTGGCCCCAAGTCCAGTGGGATGTGTGGTTCCATGCCGAGGGCATGCGGAAATATGGGGAGACCCAGGGATCCGGCTGATGAACCTTTATTGAAGACTCATTCTATGGTAAATGATATGTTGGGTCCTATTGAGGCTTTAAAACCCAATATGGGGGCTGGAGTGGTGGCTCAGTGGTTGGAGTGCTTGCCTGGCATGTACAAGGACCCGGGTTCAAACCCCAGCACCACATACACAACTAAGTGTTGGAGCAACGAAGGCCAGATGAAAAAATAAATAAAATTGATTCTCTCTCTCCTGCTCTCTCTTTAAAAGAAACAAAAACCAAAACACAATATGGTGATACTTGTTTTGAAGGAAGAAGGAAACTTATTTAGTGAGGGTCTGTTAAGCCCAGAGTTTTATATATACTCTGCTTATATTTTATTTTATTTTTAAAGAGAGAGGGACAGTGTGTGTGTGAGAGAGAAAGAGATAGAGAGAGAGAAAGAGAAAGAATCAGTTCTATTTATTTTTTCATGAGGCCTTTGTTGTCCAACATTGTTGTGTATGTTGTGTGGGGTTTGAACCTGTGTCCTTGTGCATGCCAGGCAAGTGCTGAAACCGCTGAGCCACCACTCCAGTCCCTATATACTCTGTTTTAATCCTTCAAATGACCTTACTGGGGTCAGGTGTGGTAGTGCACACCTGTAATCCCAGCAACGGGAGGCTGAGGCAGGAGGATTGCAAGTTTGAGGCCAGCCTGCGTTACTTAGTGAGGCCCCATCTCAAAAAAGAAAAGAAAAGAAAAAAAAAAAAAGGCAGGGATGTAGCTCTGTGGTAGAGCATTCCAGGGTTCAATGCCCAGTACTGGAAAAAGAAAAAGAACTTACTGGGTAAGGGAGATAATTATGATTTTATAGATGAAGATATTGAATTTTACAGAAATTAATTCAGGTAAGGTCTCTCAGCTATAGGCACAGTGGAGGTCAAATTGGAAGCCTGGTTCTTTTTAGCTACAATGCTCTGATGAGTCCCTTCACCACATGATCCAGCAGGGGAAATGAGATGTGTTTATTGTTACCCATAAGACTAGCTCTGTCAGCTTGGAGTACAACTGAGGTTATGTCTGTTAGGTAGAACTTGCCCTACGCAATGCCATTTTGAATCTTATCCTCCATCTTAGAATAAGACTCACTTATCCCTAAACCTCTGACCTACTCAATCCCTAAACCTGGACCCACCTGTCCCCAAACCCCAGACCCACCTAAACCTAACTCCCTGACCCACCTACAATACTCCGCCATCATGTAAAGAAACCCTATACGCTCCATCATAAGAAAGAACCCTTCTCTGCTAGCAAAGCCCTAATCTTCTTTTCCCGTAGTCCTCTATGTCTACCTCAGTCTGTAAGTTGAAGTTGGGTCCCAGACTCTACTGGGACCCTCCTGCAGGTTTCTCCCAACACACTGGTGTTTCTGTTGAGTGTCGCCCCTCTCCTATTCCTTCCACTTTCTTCTTTCCTTATAATGTCTCTTTATAACACTAGAGCTATTGTTCAGGTGCTCAGAACCAGATGAATGAGAAGTCCCTTGCTCTGATTCTTGGAGAACCTTATACAGTCGAAAAGACCTAGATCTGCTTCCCAGCCCCTTGCGGAGAAAGACCCGGACAATCCCCTGCACCCACCAGCAGCCTCCCACTGGCTCATTTCTGCGGTTGCCAGAGAAGCTGCAGCTGTTTGAAAACAGGTCCCGTGCAGCATGGGGCTGCCTCTGCCATAGCTGTGGGTCACGCTGTAGTTTTTCAAGGCTTAATAGGAAGATAAACTGGCCGTCTGCTACCTTCCTGCTCTGCTCAGCTCTGCCCCCCTAAGCCACCATGGTGGCTGTGCTTTAGAGCTTTTTTTTTCTTTTATAAACAGAGGAACAGTGAGAGAGAGAGAGACAGAATCAATTTTATTTAGTTTTTCATCTCTCTGTGACTTTGTTGTGTACGTGGTGCTGGGGTTTGAACCCGCACACTCACCCATGCCGGGCAAGTGTCGTAACCACCGAGCCACCGCTCCAGCCCGTGTTTAAAAACAGGTTTAGAGCATGGTGGCATATGCTTGTAATCCCAGCGGCTTGGGAGGCTGAGACAGGAGGATTGCAAGTTCAAAGCCAGTGTCAGCAACTTAGTGAGGCCCTAAGCAACTTAGTGAGACCCTGTCTGAAAATACAAAATAAAAATAAAAAGGTGCTGAGGACAATCCCTGGTACCAAAATAAATAAATAAAAATAAGTGTAGTCATTTAAAAAAACCTGACACACAAAAACGTGTACATATTTGTTCAAATGTGATACACCTATACATTGTGAGTTCAGCTTTTTGACTGCCGATGATGGCTTGCTCAGAGCGTACCCCGCTCCCTCATGTTCACGATCATTGGTCAACTGTGCCTTTCTTGCCCTTGGGCTCTTGAGGTGCAACACTTCAGTGCAGGTTTTCCTGCTCTGGTCTCTCAAGCATCCATCTGGTCAGGGGGCACCTTCCACTTGGCCTTCCTTCCCCATCAACTATTCCAGGCTCAGCCCTGATACAGGGTCCTATGGACTGTGTCCCTCCAAATTCATGTGTTGAAGCCCTAACCTTCAGCATATGGCATTTTGGGTGATGAATTAGGTTAGATGTGCAGAGTGTGGTGCCCCCGTGGTGGGATCAGTGACCTTTGAAGAAGAGAAATTGACAGGAGTGTACCAATTCCCTGTCTCTCTGCCCCCCTCTCTCCATCTGTGAGGACACAAGAAGGGGCCTGTTGAAGGCCAGGAAGAGCCGAGATACTGGGTCTGTGGGTACCTGATCTTAGACATCCAATCTCCAGAACTGTGACAAATAAAGGTTTGTTGTTTAAGCCACCCAGGAAGTGTCCGAACCATAACACAGCCTATGGTATTTTGTGATAGCAGCCTGAGTTGACTAAGACAAGGGTCATTAGCTCTGTTCCTTCATTCATGAGGGGTTTCCCTTGGGCCCTTTGGTACCCTTTCCTGTCTGCAGAACAGTCACCTCTGTTTATCAAAGAGTAGAGTTCTAGTGACATTAAACCTCAGAATAAACAAACAGACAAACAAAAAACAAAACTTGGGGTCTCAATTTCTTCTTTATAAAGAAGTTCTTCAACTCTTATGAAAAGTGCCACCTCCTGGCAGTAGCCCTCTCGGTGTGCCTCAGAGGAGGGTAGTTTCCCCCAGACTTCTGGAGTCCTGCCCTTCTGTGTTGAAGCAGGCAGGGCTGGCTCCTACCGAAACAGCCCTGGGGAACAGCCCCCTCCTTCCAGCGCCAGGATCTCCTGCCAAGCAGAACAAAGATCTCTTGCCAGGTCATTTGCTGACTTCACCTGGACAGGGAAGTTGTTAGCAACTTTTAACTGCCAGTTTGGATACATAAAACAAATTGAGCTTCCTGTAATTCAGTACCGTGTTTTATCATTAAAAGCTATTGTCAGCCTGGGCTACAGGCAGGCAGGGTAGCTGAGATCCCCCAGGGAGGCTGAGGCTGGAGAAGGGGGACCTTGGGAGGATTGCATTCAGTCTGGCATAGGCTCACCTGAGGCCCAGGGATGGGATCCTCAGGTAAGATCTGCAGAGAGGGTAGAGTTCACATGGAGGGGGTGCTGCCAGGGCCCTTTCCGTAGGCCCCCGAGGCGGTGGCAGCTGCCGCCTGACCTTCGCCACTTTTGCTGGGTCTGTGAGAGCCTGCGCAGAAGGGGTAAGAAGGACACCTGCACCCCAATGCCCTCAGAGCAGGAAACGGAGACCGGGCAGAAGTGTGGCCATTCTGTCCGGGTTTTCCAGCTCTTAAGCCCTTTGCAGCCTGGGGCTCCCGCGCGGCGCTCTCAGGCCAATTGGAGCACAGCAAAACTAGTTTTGAATCTCAGTGTGAAAAATTTGCAAAGCGAGGCTCTAAAATGCGGGTGGGTGAGCATCTGCTTGTCAAGCGGCAGGCTGCCGAGATCCCCGCCGGGTGACAACGGGAGAAGCCAGCCGGGGTGACCGCGACCACACGCGCGCGCAGTGGTTGGTGGTTGCGCCTGAAGGGAGCGGTCCTGGTTCTTCCGGGAGGGGAGAAGCCAACCGGGTGAGAGGGCTTTGCTATGTGTGGATGTCTTCCTTCCCTCGACTCCCCGCAACCCTCTTCCAAATTTAGCCGAGAGAGGCAGAGGTTTGCTAGAGCGAGGCTGTGATTGACTGCAGCGAGCCCTCCTGCGGGCGCAAGAGGGCCCTTGTCCCCGAGCTCTTACAAACCTGGAGCTTAGAAACATCCTAATTTCCGAACTTGAGCTCAGTAGATTTGGGATGACACAGAAACTGTCACTTTCTAATGCCACGCTGCCTTGACACTTTCAGGGTCTTTTCAAGCTTTCCTCCAAGAGTAACCGTTAAGGGTGTGTGATTTGAACCAGAAAAAGTTAATAAAGTAATAGAAGAAAAATGATCGGAAGAAAAAGTTGTTACGCTTTTCTCAGGGGTACAATTAATGAACTTCTTAGCTATAAGAACGATCTCTTCACTGTTTAATTTTTCACTTCAGCTATTTGGAGAGAGGCATAATATTACTGAAAAAAGGTTGGAGGTGGTGGAGGTGCGGGAAGACTTTGGACTTTGCAACTGTGACCACACGGTGGCGCTGCCGTCCTGAATGTGTTGGCCAGCGAGGTCAACACCGGACTGCGTATAAGATGTTGAGATGTTGATTCCGGATTATATCAACTAGGGACACTGTGACTGAGTTAGTTGGTGTAAGGACACATGATTTTGCACAGTGATGAAATTGCTAAATGATGCATCTCCCAGAACACAACATATCCTTGTTGCTAAGTAACGTGACTGTATCACATATGTGTATAATAAACATACATATTACATATGCATGTGTGTGTATGTATATACAGAAATGTGCACATGTCGAATGCTGCATATTGAACACACATGCAATCAGAAAACCCAGTCATGACATAAATTGTCAGCAACCCGGGACTCCACCGTGCCTCCTTCCGGTTGTCATACCCCTCCTCTGGCTTCTAACAGCACAGATCAGTTTTGCCTGTTCTTAATGGAACTATTTCATATAAATGGCTTCTTTTGCTCATCACTGCTTGTGGGACTCATCTGTACTGTTGCATGTGGTTGTAGATGGTCACTGTCATCACTGCGCAGTATCCAGATGTGTGACTATACCCCAAATGAATAAATTCTATCCATTCTGCTGCTGATGGGCATTTGGAGGGTGTCCCATGCTGTGCTAGTTTGATGATGAGTACTGCTGCTTTTACATGTCCCTTAGTGAAAATATGGATGTTTGTCTCTTGGGTAAACCCCTAGGACTGGAATCTGCAAGTCCAGATTTCACAGAGGCTGCCCAACAGGTGTCCAAAGTGACTTGACCACTGTTCATCAGGAGTGAAAGTTCTGGTTGCTCTATGCCCCCGTTTTTTCCAGTATAATGATTTTAAGGCACTGTTTCTTCAAACAAGTCATGAAATCAAATAACATTCTTGATGACCTGTGATGTGCTAGGTGGTCCTCTAAGTTGTGAGACCGAGCACCGAGCTAGACTGTCTGAAGACCCACTCCTCTGTGTCCAGTGATCTCCAGGACACAATAGATTACAGAATGCATTTGATAGCAGCTGAGGGGAAGGGAGGTGCAAAGGAGATGAGGCTCAAGGGAGCTCTTTGGGGTCTCTGGTTGAGATTTTGCCTCTCCTTTCTCCACCAGTGACTTCTACTTAGTCCTAGCAGGATGAATAGCTATAAAATTCAAACAATTATAAAGCTGGTGGATGAATCCATACTTTTCAATGGGCTGTTTCCTGAGACTTTTCCAATGTTTTCACCAAAACACCAGCCTTCTTCTTCTTGCCAAGGAGGAACAGAATCTGGCCAAGCTGTGTAGTTGCCCCATGCTGAGTGTTGGAGACAGAGATGAAAAGGTCATGGGTCCTGCTTGGAGGTGGTCACAGTGCACAGTCTTGAGAGGAAGACAGTGCCTCAAACCAATGATAACAGCCCCACATGGAGGTGGTGCTGAGGAGGGCCTGGTAATTTCTGCTTTGTGAGTCAGGGAAGCCTTTTGAAAAAGGTGATTCAAAATGTGTACACTGGAAGATGAACTGGAGGTCACCAGATGGATGACGGGACTGGGATTCCAGGAGGGGAGAAACTTGTTTTAAAGAACACTGCCAGGCATGGTGGCGCACACCTGTAATTCCAGCAGCTCGGGAGGCTGAGGCAGGCAGATCACAAGTTCAAAGCCAGGCTTAGCACCTTAGTGAAGCCCTAAGAAACTTAGCAAGACCCTGTCTAAAAACAAAAACAAACAAAAAAAATTGAAAAAACCATTCAGGTGTGGCAGTGCACGTCAGTTCTCGCAGTTGCTTGGGAGACTAAGGCACAGGGATCACAAGTTTGAGGCCAGCCTGGGCAACTTACCGAGAACCTGTCTCAAAATTAAAAAGAAAAAGGGCCAGGTATACAGCTCAGTGGTAAAGCACCCCTAGATTCAATCCCTGGTAGCAAAGAAAAAAGAATGAAAGTGAGACAGGGAGACTGGAGATGACCATGGGCAGAGCTTGAAGGCACATGCAAGGAGTCTATTGTGTGCTTGTTGAATTGAGGCAAGTCTGAGATTCGGGTCCGGGTCCTCGAGCATGCCAGGCAAGAATTCTACCACTAAGCCACCTCTCCAGCCCTGAGGCAAGTCTGAGATACAAGGGATGTGCCCCAGGTGCGAGAGCCTTGACTCTGGAGTCAGATGGGCTTGGGTCTTTGTCTTAGTCCGTTTGTGCTGCTCTAACAAAATATCTTAGACTGGGTAATTTATAAATGAAAGAATTTATTGCTAATCGTTTTAGAGGCTGGGAGAGCCAAGATCAAGGTGCCAGCAGATTTGGTGTCTGCTGAGGGCCATTTCCTTATAGAGGCACCTCTGTGTGTCCTCACATGGTGGGAGGAGGAAGGGAACTCCCATGAACCTCTCTTATAAGGCCGAGAATCCCATTCATAGGATGAAACTGTCCTGATGAAACTTCTTCTCAAAGGCCTCACCTCTTAATACTATCACACTGGGTGTTAGGTTCCAACACCTGAAATTTGGAGGACATTCAGACCATCCTGGCTCAATCACTTCCTTGGGGTTGAGTATAGGTAGGTTGCCTGAGTTTTCTAAGCCTTAGTTTGCACATAAAGTGGGGATATTGCAGTACCTTCTCTGTAGGGTTTTCATGAGGCTTAACTGAGATAGTGGGTGTAAATCTCATGGGATAAACCATGCTCCATGATAAGCTCCGATAAAGCTTCAACTGGTATTATTACAGTGCTAATTGGTAATGCATCAAGAACGTCCCATCCTCCCAGAGTTCATTTTGACACTAATATTTAATTAAAATGATTTTTATATTAAATCAAATAAAATATGTTAAATAGATGCTCTACTGTTTTGGCAAGTGGATCCACTTCTTCCTGACCTTGGGCGTGTGAAGGTGGGAAGTTTGGAGAGAAAGGCTGTGGGCCGAGACTCTTCCAAGAAGGCCAAGGCACTGTCTTCTTTGAAAGTCTTTCCTGAATCCTCCTTTTAGAGTCCCACTCACTTGGAGTTTATAGCAGGTATGAATTTGTGTTTGCTTCACAGTTGTGGTCTCCTTAAGGGCAGGGTCCCTGTTCATACTTACTACTGGCCCATGACAGGAGCTGTCACCCTGTGAACATATGCTACTGCTACCATGATGCTCTTCTTGTTCTTGGCCTCAGAAAGTCTTGTAATGTTGATAAAACAGAAGAATTTGGCTTTTGATATTAGCTGTTTTCCCAATCTCTTTGATATTTCATGTTCTCTAATACCCTCATGGTGACAGATATTTCAACCATTTCAATGTCCCAATGTCCTTGTGACTATCATCTATCTATCTATCATCATCATCTATTTATCTATCCTGGGGATTCAACCCAGGGGTGCTCTAATTTTGAGCTACATTCCCAGCCCTTTTTATTTATTTTTCGTTTAGAGACAGGGTCTCACTAAGTTGCCCAGGCTGGCCTCAAACGTGCAATCCTCCTGCCTCAGCCTCCCTAGGAGCTAGGATTACAATGTGTGAGCCACTTTGCCATGCCCATATATTTTAAATCATCTCTAGGTTATTTATGATACCCAACATGGTGTAAATGTTATATAAATTGCTATTATACTATATTGTTCAGGGAATAATGGTGAAGAAAAGAAGCTCGAACCTATTTAGTACAGACATAATTCTTTCTTCCTCCCTCTCTCTCTCTTTTATGTATGGTGTGGCGTAACAGTGGCCACTTCTTTGCAAGTTATGCTTCGTAAGGTTGCATCTCCTCCCTTTTCCTTTCTGCAAGATTGCTTCCCCTTCCTGTGCTTTTTGCAATGCTGGGTCTCTCTCTTAGGTCAGGCATTCTAAATTCTAAAGAAAAGCCACACCAAAAAGATTAAGATGCTAACTGCTCAACAGATTTCTGAGATTTACATTCATCATCAGTGGAGCTTTAGATAACATCAGAATATGTAACACTCCTCCTTATTCTCTCAGTTCTGGGCATCAGCTAACACAAATTACGTAATTTGTCATGAGGTTTAATGTACAGAAAAGAACTATGTTAACGTGTCATGCCAATATGTCTAATGAAGTACAGGTGTAGTAAGGACTTAGAGTCTTTATTTGGGCCTGAAAATGTTCAAAGAGAAACTAAAATTAGGATTAAAAAAACCTTGGCATCTCTGCCTCCATTTTGCGTGTTTCCTTTGCTCTGTGTGAGTTTGGGTCTAGGAACAACAGGTCTGGTCAATCAACATCTTGTGAGGAGTGGAAACCATGAGGCAACAGCAGCTTTTCTTATAGCAGCCAACAAGATCCCGCCTGACTGATCTTGAGATGAGCAACCAGACCACAGTTTGGCAAAAACCGCTTGACCATGAATATTTCTGTTCCCCGTGTCTGTAGAAGCTAGGAGCTTATTTCACTATCCCCGAAGACAGCGCTGAGACTCTTGGTGTCACCTTGCCTTCCCGGTGTGGCCGTATTGATTAAAGTTCCTTTCCTACTTTTCATCATTACTTTTTCCATTTGGTTTTTGGGGTGAATGGCCAGATCTGATTTGCTGGGGCGCCTGTTGGGTTAAACCCTGATCAGTGCACAGGAAAGCCTGCAGAGAGAGAAGATCTGTAAAGGAAATGGAGAGTGGAGGCTGGCCACTCCCCTGAGCTCCAGTCTCTAGCCTAGAACCTCTCCATTAGGATTGCAAGTTCGAGACCAGCCTCAGCTTAGTGAGGCCCTAAGCAACTTAGCCAGACCCTGTCTCAAAAAATAAAAAAAATAAGAAGGGCTGGGATGTGATTCAGTGGTTAAGAGTCTCTGGGTTCAATCCCTGGTACAAAAACAAAACAAACAAACAAACAAAAAAAAAAACACCCTCCATTGAATCCTCCAGTAGGCTTGGGGTGCTTGTGGCCCCAGGGTTGAACAACTGATGTAGTCAGCAGGATCCCAAAGAAATGTGTTGAATTGACTCTGGAGTTGGGAAAGGATGTGGAGTCTGCAGGGGAAATCCCAGACTGGCCACAAGCCTTGATGTGACTTGATGTGGCTGGTCAAGGGAAGGCCAAAGAAAACAGAGCTGCAGCAGTGGTGGCCTGGCCCCTGATGGGTACACTGAGGTTAGCCTTGGACTGGGAGTTGGCCACTAGGCTCAGCTCCCCAGAGCACGGGGGGCGTTAAAACTAGAGAGAATGTGCACTTAGCACTGGTGGACAGCAAAGATGTGCCCTCATGGCATTTGGAAGGTGCAGATGTCACATCGTTATAGTAAACCAAAGGAACATGGAGGGCCCAGAACCCATATTAGGATATTGGTGATTAATGGAAACAGGGACCTTTTGGCATGGGATCCACTCAGAGCATCCACTAGTTTCAGTGGCTCATGAGCTGAGGTGGAGGATGAAGATATAATAATAGAAGTGAGACTGATAACGGTTCAAAAGTCAAAGACCCAGCAGGAGTGGTCTGAGAGGGCAGATGCACATCCGGCACCTGCTCCAGAGAGATACTTACATACCACCATGAGACCATATGCCCCCACAGAGCTGGTGGAATTGGGGTCCAAGTTCAGGCAGAAAACAAGAAAGTGGGCACAGGTGCTCCACGTGGGGGACACTCGAGTGGATGGGATAATGTTGAATGATACAGAATTGTCCCAAAAGCTAACCCTGCTTCATGCCAGTGCTACTCAGAAAAAGGTAGGGTCATTAACTAACTTGGCTGCTTCTTGCCACCAACAATATGTGGCCAAATTCTGGAGATATTGCCATGCCCAGTGGTACCTGGCCTCTGTGGGAAACCATAGAGATATTTATGGGAATTGGGAATGAATCATGTTATTTATTTATTTATTTATTTATTTATTTATTTATTTATACTAGGGATTGTACCCTGGGGTGCTCAACCACTCAGCCACATCCCTAGTCTGTTTTTTTTTCTTTTTTTTAAAGAGAGGCAGAGGGACAGTGAGAGGGAGAGAAAGAGAGAGAATCAATTTTATTTAGTTTTTCATGTGACTTTCGTTGCTCTGACACTTAATCATGTATGTGGTGCTGGGGTTCAAACCCGTGTCGTCATGCATGCCAGGCAAGTGCTGTAACCACCGAGCAACTGCTCCAGCCTCCCCACTGTCTTATTTTTTTTATTTTGAGACATAGTCTCCCTCAGTTGCTTAGGGCCTTGCTAAGTTGCTGTCTTTGAACTTGTGATTCTCCTGCCTCAGCCTCAGCCTCCTAAACATGCTCAGGTGAAGCATGCTATTTATGTGCAGCCTTTCCCAGGACTGGACAGCATGACTTTTAATCCTGGGATGGGGGATGCGGGGTTACACGCGGCCCCTCCATCATTTATGGTGCCCTGGTATCAACAGTGCCCTTGTTAGTAGGGCAGCCCCTCCAGCAAGCAGTGCAACTGACAGCAGATCTAGGAGAGACAGGAAGATTGAGGTAGAAAAACAGGAGTCCATACAATCCAGCCCAAACTGGAAAGGCCTCTCTGAGCCTCCCATAGACAGACGCGGTTATATTTAATAACAGAGGGTGCAGAGGAAAGGAAATTAAACAAGCTAAGGCCACCCTGGTATAGTTATGGAAGCAACTGCTGAAGGACAAAGGTTTCAGCCGTTACCTCTCAATAAGGAAACAAAAGGGGAGGTAAACAGAAGGGGAGAGTGGACTTCAAAAAGAGTCAGGGACAATCCTCTCCTATTAGGAGATGCAATGAAAGCAGAGCCCATGGCTCCCCCCAAGGAGTCTTTGAGCCCTTGGGTGTGGGACAACTAGGGAAGAGGTCAAGGTTGAGGGGTCCAAGCCATGTCTTTGGACTGGAGGCCACATATAGAGTTCAAAATATTCAAAAAATATTCAGAGAGTTACAGCACTGGTGGATCCGGGATCTGAGTGTTCATTGACATATGGTAATCCTGACAAATTCTCAGGCAGGTTAACTGTTTTTGATAGGTGTGGGGGGAGAACAGTGCGAGTTTGAGCTATAACATTGACACTGTGGCTTGGACGACTGCTACCCATCCCTACTCCAAGTTCATAACTCCCATTCCTGAATATATAATAAGTGTTGATATCCGGTGGGGTAAATGGGGCAGGCCCCACAAGATATCAACACTTACTATATATAACTATAACTATACTGAGGGAGTTCTCTTTGTGTTGCTGGGAGATTGATCATGTGTCTGCTATAAAGCCAACATTAAGAGGGCATGCTAACCGCCCCCACTCCATTATTTTGCCTGCACTGCACCAAACTGTTGCCACCAAACAGTATAGGCTCTCTGGTGACTATCAAGAGACAGCAGATGGGCTGGAAAGGGGGCTTGGCCGTTAAGGCACTTGCCTGGCATGCGCAAGTACACGAGTTCAAACCCCAGCACCCACGTATACAATGAAGTGTCTGAGTAATGAAGGTTACTTGAAAAACTAAATAAAAATTGCTTCTCTCTTTCTCTCTCTCTCACTGCCCCCCTCCCTTTTTGGTTCCCAAGTTTTATTGAAGAACTCATACAAAATATTCCAGGTAAAAGAGTTTAAACCTCATCTTCCTCCTCCTCTTCATCCTGGTTAATCTGGAAGTAACATAATTCATAACTTTCTTTGCTGTTAGCGACTACACATAACCAGTCATGTAGAGTATTCTTCAAATATTTTTTGGTGAGATATTTCAAATACCTTTTGGAAAAAGGCACCTCGGATGTTACGGCGATCTTGCTCTTGCTCCTTTCAGTGGTTACAACCCCTCGCCCAAAATGTCCCCTCCCCCAAGATGTCCCCTCCACCAAGATGTCCCCTCCACCAAGATGTCCCCTCTTTCTTAAAAAAAAAAAAGAGAGAGACAGCAGAGACCATACAAGAATTGGCTAAAGTAAACATAATTCACCCAACACACGTTCTTTTAACTCGGGTAAGAATGCAGAATGGAACTTGCACATGACTGTAGATTATAGGAAATTAAATAAGGCAACCCTTTATGCGGCCATTCCTGACACAGCCATTGTTCTGGAAGAGCTAAGTACTCAAATAGGAACACATCCCTGTGTGCTGAACCTTGCTAATGCCTTTGCTCTTTTGTTTTTTATCGTAGGTAAGTCCTAGAGAGTCAGGACCCCTGTGCTTTCTGGGAGTCTTGTAAATGCAGACATTCTTTCTCCCACCAACGGGCCAGTCAAGCAAACCACTGTGGACTTACCCGTACAGCCCACGGCCAACTACGGCTCCTTGTCTCCGATGCCATCTCTCATCTCAAGGAACTGGCAACAGGAAGTTGTTACTCATGCTCCAGTTTAAGACAACAACCCGTGAGGGACTGCGGTTGCAGCCCGGAGTCAGAGTGATACCTAGCATGCATGATATGAGGCCCTGGGTTCAACCCTTAGCACCACACCAAAACAAATAAAAGTATTCTGTTCATCTACTACTAAAAAAATTACAAAAAAAGAAAAGAAAATGTCCGGTGCAAGTGTCCTTTATCTGTATCCTCAGTGCTGCTGGCTGTGGGCAAGATAACAGAGACATGGCTGCAGGCCACTGAGGTCCGGGTTTCTCATTTAGCATCCTCAGTGCCTCAGGCAGACGACCTGCGTGGAGTTACTCTCAGACCCTAAGGCTTGTTTCAGCAAGCCATTCAGCCTTTTGATTAACCCAGCTCCTGTTGGATTGTGTGGCCGGTGGAAAATACATACCGTGTCCTTGTCCCGAGCCCACTGTTGCTCAGAACGAGTTCCTTGGTCACTCACCATTGGTGGCCTTCTCATTGGCTGTCTTTCTAGGAAAGGCTCACATCACGTCTATCACTGTGTTCACACAAGTCAAGGCGTATTTGGCCCCTTCTGGCAGTGGGAGAGGGCCAGTGTAGTCTGTCATCGCTGAGAAGGGATGTCACCTTGCTTGATAGGCCTGTCGCCATCCGGTCATCACGGGTAGCGCTGAGAAGAGGCAAGGCAGTTCCGGCATGCAGCAACAACACTGGACATCTTTGTGGTCAGCCCCGGTGTGTCACTGCTGCCCAGAGTCCTTTGACCTCAAGTTTTAATTTACAACATAGCCCAGGGCACTTTCCTCTGCTGGGGCTTCCTCACCTGGTGCTTCTCTGGTGATGGGGTCCACAGTAAGGAAGGCAGCCCAAGTAGCACACAGTTGTTTTTCAATCAAGCTATAACGTTCCTCTGACCCCTTCCATAACTGTGAGCAGAAACCAATGAGGATTTTATGTCCTTCAGTATGCTGCCATAAGCTCCATCCTAAGCATGGATGGCGAGCTCAGCAGGTTTTGATGTGTCTTCTGTCCCAAAGTCCTATGCCTGCTCTCCTGTTCATTCGCCTTGATTAAATGGCTCAGGGTGCTAGTCACTCCAGTCCCATACTGTACCCCTCCTTCGCAGATTATATAGGGGTTGTAATAACTGAGCCAGATGAGGGATGAAAGTCCTCCAATAACCCAGCAGCCCCACAGTCTCTTGTATTTGCTTTACTGTGTTGGAAAGTTGAAATGTCTGGACTTTACCTACGATAGCACTTGTCTTCCTGACTAAACAACACCCAGGAATTTCACCAATAAAGCAGGACCCTGCACTTTGTCAGGTTTATGGTCCATCCTCTCCCTTACAAATGAGTCAGAAGCACGGGGTGGGGGTAGCCTTGGTGAGCACTGAAAGAGGATCAGATCACTGTGGAAATATTTTTACTAGTGGAGGTCAGCTCCACGTTTGTTACCACACCACGATACAAGGTGGGGAAGTAGATATATCCTTGAGATAACACTGTAAACATCCAAGGGCCTTGCAGAAGATAAGGGATGAATTGAGACCGTGAGGGACACGAAAGAGTTTCTGAGGCACCGAGGAGGTGGAGTGTTGGATTAAGCACTAGTTGGGGGGCTGGAGCGGTGGCTCAGTGGTTACTGCACTTGCCTGGCATGCATGAGGATGTGAGTTCAAACCCCAGCACCACCTATTCTATGAAGTGTTGGAGCAACAAGGAGGAAAGACCTTGTGAAGACAGAGCAAGATGGCGGCCAACACCAAAAGAATGTGGTAAGGAGAGAAATGGACAGGGGAAGCTGGCTGCTCCCCTCATTTCCAGTCTTTAGGTGAGGATCTAAACAGAGTGATCCTGGTGGTAAAGTAAAGGAGTGTGCTCATAAACATCTGAGGAAATCCACCTGTCCTCCGTATTCCCCTGCTTATAGGCACGGTGTGGCCCTCCATGGCATCCTGGCTCACCGCTGCCAAGGAGTCAGTAATAAAATGTCCAAAATGTCTCCACTGAGTCCTCCAGCTTCTTCCTTTGGAATCAGGGAACAGTATGCTCGGAGTGCTTGCAGCCCTGGGGTTGAACAACCCCCAACAGAGTCAGGCCTTTGGCCTAGTACTCTGGAAACACAGGAAGTAGCCCCAGGAGGTTGAGGTCCATGTTTTGGTCAAAGAAGAAGAGGGAGACACAATCCCTGGATAGATGAAGACCCCACTCACCATGTAGTCCTTATCCTCTGTTCCTCCTCACTCTTCCAAATCCTCTGTGCCCTGAATTCCTGAAGCTAGAACTTTGAGGATGATAGCCCCTCCGTCTTCTCAGGATGCAGACTTTGAATGAAACTGATTTCCTTCCCACCAACGCTTGTCTCCTAAATAGTGGCTTTCGAGTAGTGAGCTGCTGGACCTGGGTCAGGAGACACTGGGGATCCAACTAGGGCTTTATGCATGCCAGGCAAGCACTGTACCGCTGAGCCATCCGCCGAGTCTTCGCTCCAGCCCCTGCACATGTGTTTTGACCTTTGCCTAGCTACACCTCTGAAGAGATCCCTTCTACCATCATTCTTGTTTTCTTGAAGCTCTCAGTCATCCCCTGAAAGTAGCTTATTTTCAGCTCGGTGCTGTGGTGCACACCTGTAATCCCAACAACTCAGGAGGCTGAGGCAGGAGGACTGTAAGTTCAAAGCCAGCCACAGCAACTTAGTGAGGCCTTAAGCAAGATCCTGCCTCAAAATAAAATATAAAAACGGCTGGGGATGTGGCTCAATGGGTTTAATCCCTGGTACCAAAAAATAAAATAAAATAAAAATAAAAAGAAGAAGAAGAGAAATTGGGTTATTTTCCATCGATGTGCTTGTTTAGAAAGGAAGTTCCTTCAGGACAGGAGGCATATCTTTGTTAACTACTTACTTCTAGCACTTAAATCAAGGTCTATGCTAACATTTGCAGGGCGCAGGGCAGGAGTCCAAATGGAGGCCCATGGCCTCTGCCTTCCCATCCCAGTTTATCTCCACTGAGGGACCTCACGCACAAAGGAACAGATAGTGTAGCCTGCACAGCCGGATTGTGTCCCACCCAGAAAACAGAGGTCCCCTGGCTACTCCCAAGCTGAGGAGGGACCCATGTGGCAAAGAGAACTAACTGTGCAGTTCCTGAATGTGGCAAGGTTTTTTGGGAGACAGTTCTGGGGTCCTGGATCTGGTCTAGAAGGCCTAGATGGCCAGGTCTCAGAACTTTGTGGGCTCCTGTTGCGGGAGTGTGGTTTCAGGAAGATCACACAGAGGGTTTTTTTAAAAATGTGGGTTCCATGGCCACACTTGAAGGGCAGGGCTGCCTAAAACACTCCTTGACAGAGAAGGCACTGAAAAAAAAAAAAAAGATTTCTCTCTCTCTCTCTCTCTCTCACACTGTCCTTCTCTCTTTAAAAAAAAAATACTGGTGATTGAATCCAGGGCCTCATATGTTCTTCATTCTTTCTTTTAAGAGAAAGGGACAATGAGAGAGAGGGAGATAAAGAATCAATTTTATTTAGTTTTCCATGTGGCCCTCGTTGCTCCAACACTGCTGTGTAGCTGGTGCTGGAATTCAAACCCACGAACTTGCTCATTCAAGGCAAGCGCTCTAACCACCAAGCCACTGTCAGCCCTGGGGCCTCACACTTTCTAGACAAGTGCTATACCGTTGAGCTACATCTCCAGATCCTTTACGTTTTATTTTGAGACAGGGTCTTGCTAAGTTGCCCAAGCTGGCCTCGAACTTGTGTTTCTCCTGCCTCAGCCTTCTGGGTCACTGGGATTACACACATGTGTCACCACGTTGTCTAAGAAACATTTATGAATAAAGTAATTGCCGTGGATTAGAGAAGACTAACGCTTTCTTCCTGGTCCTGGGGCTGCGCTGAGCTGGATCCGGGAAGAGCAACTCTCTCCACACATTTGACACGCATATGAACACACACACACACACACACACACACACACACACACACACTCAGACACACTCCCAGATAAGAGTTGTCTGTTGTAAACTATTATGGTTTGAATTGTGTCTTCCACAATTCATAGGTTAAAGTCTTGTCTCCAATCCTTCGGAATGTGACTGTATTTGGGGATTGGATCCTTACAGATGTAGGCCTAATGAATATGGAATGGTGCCCTTAGGAGATTATGACACAGATAGGCAGAGGAAAGACCTTGTGAAGACACAGCAAGATGGCGGGCAACACCAAGCCAAGGACAGAGGCTGTGGGAGAAACGAAGCCTGACCATACCTTGATCTCAGGCTTCCAGGCTTTAGAACCATGAGAAAATTAATTTCTGTTGGTTAAGTCATCCGTTTGTGGTACTTTGTTATGAGAACCATTCCAAACTAGAAATCACACTCCTTCTGGTTCCTTTTTGTGGTCTAGGATAGCTCTGGGAACCATGACTGTGGGACCTTGGATGCACCCTCTCCTCTGTGGGCACTAGTTTTCTCTGCATGGATGGAGGCAGGTAGTCTGGGGCACCTAGGAATATTGTATAATTCTATGACTTCATATCTCTAGTCTTCCCTCAGAAGTTTCTAATACAACCTCCCCCTAAACTGATGCTCAACAAATATCTGCTGTGAGTTACATGAAAGAATGAGCCGGAGAGAGGCAGAATGGGAGCTGATGGGGAGAGGTGGAGGCACAGACCAAAGAAGGTAGATGGAGGAAGACTGACCAGGAGAAGTGGAGACAAAGACAGAAGAAAGAACAGGGAAATTCTCTCATGTTTTTGGGACTGTTGATTCCTCCAGAGCCCCCAACTCTTCACTTTGTTGGAATTGACCTGGGATTAGGTTAGCAGTAGGCATGTGATTAGGGCCGATGGAGGTGTTAGACCTGGAGGGGGGATCAGGCTAGGACTGAGGTCAGGATCAGACAGGAGATTGGGCCTGGACTAGTACTGGTGGATGGGGCCATTTTGACTTTCCTCCTTAGGGCAAATCTCCCCCCTTGACCCTTCATCTTGGCTTTCCAGTGTTCCTCACTTTTAGGGCATAGGAGTTGGTGCATGAGGCTGCGTAGAAAGGGCCAAGATCTCCTTCAACCCACATCTCCATTCAATTCCTGCACTTAAATTTTCTGATTTGGGGTCTCCAAATCTCAAACCAGGAGCTCAATCTTTTGTTCCCATGCCCCCAGGCTAAGGCTTGGGACTTCCTTTGGGGCTTTCCTATAGGGACACATTCTAATTTCTGTCACTTCCCAGGGGAGTACATTTAGGCACCTGAAGCTTGTATTGGTGTGTGGCTGGGGCGGGGGGGCTTTCTCAGCAGCAATTGGAGAAGGGGAGAAAGAGTAAAGAAACTGATTTTTGCTGAAAGCACCTACTGCAAGATGGGCTTTGGTAAGGGCTCAGCTTTAGACACTCTGCCTTACAACAAGCCATCAAATTCCAATAGAACAGGACAAAGTGGGTGTTATTATACCTGCTTTCAGCTAAAGAAACAGAAAGTCAGAGGCCTTCGGTCGCTTGTCCAAGGTTCACACAAGGCTGGCTCAGAATCCCAATAGGGATGCACTTTCACCCAGTTTGGGGATTCATTGTTTTTCTTTCTTTCTGGGTAGGCATGGAGATTGAGTGTAGAGTAAGGTAGTCCCTGGGCTCAAGGATCCTGCAGTTCAGAAGAGGAGAGAGGTTTATAAACAGATGATGAGGAACAGAGGCCAGCCATTCCTTCATGCTGTGCACGTTCCTTAGGAGCAGATCACACGCAGGTCTTGTTGAAGGTGCTGGTGATTTAGGGCTGAACAAGACAGTCGCTGCTTTCATGGTATCTTCCATCAAGCATGTTCATAATAATAACCTGAATATGTAAAATACATGATATGTTAAATGGTGATGCAGGGCTGGAGTGTAGCTCACTGGTACAGCACTTGCCTAGCCAGAGTGAGGCCCTGGGTCCCATCCCTGCTACTGGAGGGCAGCGGGAAGGTGTGAGACCAAGAGCAGAGGCGCCAAGGAGAGGGGAGCAGGGTGGGAGGACGGATCGTGGGTGGCTGGGTGCTGAATGCCCCCCTCTTAGCTTTTTGTTCTTTCAGACTGGCAGTAGCAGAGATGTTCTTCCTGGTGCATTTGCCAGGCAAGAGTGAAGTCCAGGGCTGGAGTGGTGGCTCAGTGGTTATGGCGCTTGCTTTGCATGCTCAAAGATGCAAGTTCAAACCCCAGCACCAAGTACACAACGAAGTGTTGGAGCAAACATGAAAAACTAAATAAAATTGATTCTCTCTTTCTCTCTCACTGTCCCTCTCTCTTTTTTTTCTTTTAAAGAGAGAGAAAGAGAGAAGCAATTTTTATTTAGTTTTTCACGTGACTTTCATTCCTCGGACACTTCATTGTGTACGTGGTGCTGGGGTTTGAACTCACATACTTGCACATGCCAGGCAAGCACTGTAACCGCTGAGCCACCGCTCCAGCCCCTGTCCCTCTCTCTTAAAAAAAAAAAAAAGAATGTGAGTCCTGAAAACCTTCCTTTGACATTTCCCTTCAAGGTAAAGGAAGCTTGCAGAATGGATGTTTGCTGCTTGAAGAAAACCCCAGAAGCAATATGGAGCCCTTTCAAAACCTGCTGTTCCAGTGCACTCCTGACAGCATAGGTTCTAAAATACTTCAGAAGACTTGTACTCTGGAAAATCAAGTTTAAGGAATATTTAAATCAATTTCCTTTACTTATATTTATTTTAAATTAGTATTAAATTACTTTTATTTTAATTTACATTTGGGAATATTTTAACTCATTTATGTATGTGCATGAGTGATAAAATAAAATATGACTAAGTCTAAAGAAGTTTTCTTTAGTATGCAGTAGAAATTCTAGGAGATGAGAAATAATTTTGGGGGCTGGAGCATTGGCTCAGCGGTTACAGCACTTGCCTCGCATATGCAGGGACGTAGGTTCAAACCCCAGCCCCCCCTAACAATGAAGTGTCAGAGCAACGAAAGCCAAAAGAAAAACTAAATAAAATTGATTCTCATTATCCCTCTCTCTCTTTAAATAATTTTCATTGTTTTTCCTTAGCAAATAAACAATTTGCATCTTACAACTGATAGAATCTTTTTTTTTTTTTTAAGACAGAGGGACAGTGAGAGGAAGAGAAAGAGAGAATCAATTTTATTTAGTTTTTTCATTTGGCTTTCGTTGCTTGGACACTTTGTTGTGAATGTGGTGCTGGGGTTCGAACCTGCATCTCTGCGCATGCAAGACAAACAACGAAACAGCTGAGCCACCACACCAGTCCCCCCTTAAAAAAAAAAAAAAAAAAAGAGAGAGAGAGGCTCAGTGAGGGAGAGAAGATAAACAATTTTATTTAACTCTTCACATGTTTTTCTTTGCTCCAAGACTTCATTGTGTACATTGTGCTGAGATTTGAACCTGCATACTCATGGATGCCAGGCAAGCAACATAACCACTGAGCTACTGCTCTTGCCCCTGTTTTTGTAGTTTTTAAGGAGGCTGGGGAGTGGGTTTCAGGACCGGGGCCCCTAATTACAATGACAATGTAACTTTAAACCAGCTCAATTAGCCTCTGTCAGCAAAATCTTTGCCAAGATCTCTGCAAGATTCGAGCAGAGGTTGGCTGTGGTAGGTAACTTCCTCTGGGACAGAGAAGCTCTCTGCTGTGTTTATCTATCTTGCAAAAGTTTAAGTTATGCAGAGAATACACTGTGCAAAAGATGTTATTTCTGCTTTCTTTGGTAATACTTTTTTACAAACCACTGTCTGGTTTGTAAAAAAAAAAAAAGTTTTATAACCACCCACTGAGTATGAAACTGGAAGAGTTTTCAAGCTCAGGGTACAGGATTTGAGACACCCATGTTCCCTGGACCAAACTGTACAGCTTGGAATAAAACTGCTTCCTAGATTTCCTCAGGTGTCTGCCTCATCTGTCCCTGCAACAGTTTTTTTTAAAAAATTAAATTTATTTATTTGTTAGATGAATATGGAGTTATAATTGAGGGGGAATCATTGTCAAACAATCAAGAGCAAATGTATATTTATATAGTTGTCCAAGGCTGATGCCATGTCATAGATGCCCCCCTTGGGTACCCTGTGATTCTATATTTCCCCCAGAAGACCCCCTGAGTTAAATGGATATCTCGTGGAGGTCAGAGATCTCCTTCTGAGATGATTCCCTCATATTCCCACCCTCCAGTCTCCTAGATGTCCTTCCTAATCCCTTCCCCGACCCTGCCCTCCTCCCTACGCCTTCAGGTAACCTAGGCATTTTTTGTTAAGAGAGAGAAAGAGGGATATTGAGAGAGAGAGAAAGAGATAATCAATTTTATTTAGTTTTTCAATTGCTTGGCATGTGTGAGGACCTGGGTTCAAACCCCAGCACCACATACGCAACCAAGTGGCAGAGAAACAAGGGCCAGATAAAAAATAAATAAATAAAATTTATTCTTTCTTTCTCTCTCCCTCTCTCTCTTTTTTCTTTTAAGAGGACAATTTGATAGAGAGAGAAAGAAAGAATCAATTTTTATTGTTTTTTTCACGTGGCTTTCATTGCTCTGACACTTAGTTGTGTACGTGGGTGCTGGGGTTTGAACCCGTGTACTCACGCATGCCAGGCAAGTGCCGTAACTGCTGATCCACTGTTCCAGCCCCCTCTCCCTCTCTCTTATTAGGAAAAAAAAAGATTTTTAAAAAAGGAGGAATCCATGGTTCATCCGTGTTGCAATAGGTGTCTGAATTCCATTTCTTTTTATGGTTAAATAATATTCTGTTGTATAGTTAATATCATATTGTTTATCCATTCACCTACCAGTTGATGAATACTTGTGTTGTTATGACCTTTTGGCTATTGTGAAGAGTGTTGCTCTGAACATGGGTACATGAATTTGTTTTCTTTAGCTGAGTTTTGGAAAAATTTATCATTTTTGTCCTGTAAGTTGCACATGCAATTTCCCGTTATTACCAATTAGCTCTTCACATCTCCATTGTGTTTCAAAATTATTAATCACTAGCCAGGCATGCTGGTGCATGCCTATAATCCCAGAAATTTGGGAGGCAAGAGGGTTGCAAGATCGAGGCCAGCCTTAACAACTCAACAAAACCCTTTCTCAATATTAAAAAAATAAAAAGAGTTGGGGATGTAGCTTAGTGGTAAAGCACCCCTGGGTTCAATCCCCAGTGCCAAAAATAATAAATAAATAAGTAAATAAAAAACTGTCAATCACCATGCTACACCCCTAAAATTATTTTTCTCATCAATTGTTCTTCTCTTGTGACTTCCTGCTGTTGCTTTATAGATGCAAGATTAATTCACTTATCATATAAACTAGAGATTTAAAAATCCCTTCCCTGCTAATTAGCAGTAAGTCTGTCTTGTTTCTTTTCTTTTTCCTAATTGACACATAGCCACTGTACGTATTTATGGAGTAGTGTGACCTCTCAATACTTGTATCCAGTGTGCAGTGATCAGATCAGAGTAACTAGCATTTGCCTTGTCTTGAACATTTATTATTTCTTTGTGTTGGGAACATTGAAAATCCTCTTTTATAGCTGTTTTGAAATATAGTAGGGGCTGGAGCGGTGGCTTGGCGGTTACAGCGCTTGCCTGCCATGGGCAAGCACACGGGTTCAAACCCCAGCACCTCGTACAAAACTGTCAGAGCAATGAAAGCCAGGTGAAAAACTCAATAAAACTTGATTCTCTCTGTCTCTCTCTTTCTCTCTCTCACTGTCCTTCTCTCTCTTTTTGTTTTTTTCAGGGCTGGGGACCCAACGCAGGACCTTGCATGTGGTAGGCAAGCGCTCTGCCACTGAGCTAAATCCCCAACTCCTGTCTTTCTCTCTTAAAAAAAAAAAAAAAAAGAAATATATAGTAAATTGTTGTTACCTCTAGTCCTCCCACTGTGCTGTAGAACAGTGGAATTTATTCTTGCAATCTATTTGTATTTTGGTATCTGCTATCCATTCCCCCTCTCTGTGCCCCCTCCTCCTGTTAAGTCTGTGTTAAGAAGATCATTTCTCTTCTTTCTTTCTTTTTTTTTTTTTTGGACTGATGAATCCTTATGTTCATTTTTCCATGCCTTCTCCCTCCCTTCCTTTTTTCTTTCTTTATTTTGTACTGGGGATTGAACCCAGGGTGCTTTACCACTGAGCTATATCCCCTGACCTTTTAGCTTTCACTTTGAGACAGGGCCTCACTAAGTTGCCAAAGTTGACCTTGAACTTGTGATCCTCCTGCCTCAGCCTCCCAAGTTGCTGGGATTACAAGCCTGTGCCAAGGTGCCAGGCATGTGTCCACTTGTCTTTTTATTTTATTTTATTTTTAAACAACCTTACAAGATTTTAACAAAATAATATAAAATGTGTATAAAATGTGTAAATATTCTGGATATTGCAATTATCCCCAGGAGTGCCCCCCCTCAATTACCCTCCCTTATCCCTCCCTTCCCTTTCCCTTTATAACTCTAAAAAAAGGTATTAGATTGTAAAGCATTACATCTTATCTGGATTTAACTCATGTTACTAGACCAACTTT
>PVKS010024767.1:0-30671 GCA_004027875.1 Aplodontia rufa | reverse complement strand
ATGTCATTCCTCCACGAGATACCCATTTAACGCATGAGTTCTTCTGGGGGAAATTGCAACAGGTGAAACCCAAGGTGGTCATCCATGTTTTGGCATTACCCCTGGATAACAAAGTTTATATACATTGATTACTATTGGTTTGATAATGTTTTCCCCTCAATTGTATCTCTATATACTTCTAATAAAGGAAAAAAGAAAAAAAAACCTGTGGTATATATATGCAACGGAGTTCTACTCTGCTATTAGAATGATATCATGGCATTTGCAGCCAAATACATGGAAATGGAAAAAATTATGTTGAATGAAATATCTCAAACTCACAGATGTAAGGGTTAAATGTTTTCTCTCATATGTGGAAGCTAGAGTGAAACCTAAGACAGGATGATAGTTAGCTGAGTTTAAGTAATAAACTTACCACAGTTGAAAATTCACATAAGCTGGGGGAACCATACCTATGAAATTTGGAGGAGAAGGTAGACAAGGAGGGGAGGAAGGACAAGGGGGGTTATAAATACAATGGGGAATACTCAACTCCCATTAGAAGCCTAGGTATACATAGGCAGGCAGGGAAATCAGAAAATCAGAAATGTCAACAATTGTATGTTCATTTCAAACTTTACTATGGTGAGTTTCCTCTGTAGAGGAGACATGAGTTCAGGGAGTGGATGAAGGGGAGTAGATCCTGCTCTAGGATTAGCCTTAACTTACTATTTCACTATGTCAATATCCCCGTATGCATGAATATGTAACAACAATTCCTCCAATGTGTAAGACTTTGTTGAACTAATAAAAACTAAAAAGAATAAAAATCATTTTAATAAAAAGGATATATGCATATCATATTATTACTTTATGTGCATTTATGATTGTACAACTAAACTCAATAAAATAAACATGTTCTGTGGATATCCCATTGCCAGTATCCACTATGTCATATAGGCATACATATATGAAACTTCAGTTAAATTCATTCGAGTGTTCTTCCCTTTTCCTACCCCTTCTTCCATCTCCTTAATCCCCTTGGTCTACTGTATCAATCCTTCTTCTATTTTGATGAAATTCCGTCTCTTGTTTCCCTTTTTTTCTTTCTTTATTGTGCTCCTCCCCACTTATTTTGGATTAGCTTCTGCATATCCCAGAAAACATTCAACCACCTTTGACTCTGTAGGACTTGCTTACGTCACATAATATGATAGTCTTCAGTTCCATCCAATTACTGGAAAATGCCATAATTTCATTCTTCTTTATGGTTGAGTAATACTGTATTGTGTGTATATATGTATGTATGTGTGTGTAAACACACACACACACACATTTTCTTTATCCATTCATCTGTCAAAAGGCACCTCATTCCATAGTTTGGCTATTGTGAATTGTGCTGCTATAAACATTGATGTGAGTGCACATCATTATGATTTAAAATCTTTTGGATATATACCAAGGAGTGGGACAGCTTGATCATATTGTGGTTCCATTCCTAATTATTTGAGAAATCTCCACACTGCCTTCCAGATTGGTTGTGATAGTTTTCAGTCCCCCAACAATGTGTAAGTGTTAATTTTTTCCCACATCTTTGACAACATTTATTATTACTTATATTCTTGATAACTGCTATTCTGACTGGAGTGAGATAAAATCTGATGTATAATTTGAGGTAAGGTATTGTGATTCCCATTCCATGGCTTTTCTTGGTAAGGATTGCTTTGGCTATTCTGGGTCTCTTATTTTTCCAAATGACTTTCAGAATTGCTTTTTCTAGTTCTTTGAACAATGTCATTGAAATTTTGATAGGAATTGTTTTGAATCTGTGGCCATTTTGACAGTATTGATTCTGCCTATCCAACAACATGAGAGGTCTTTTCTATACATCTCTTGTATTTGAATTTCCATTGCATTCTTAAGGTTTGGACAGTTTTCAGATGTGAATTCATTAAAGAGATTGCGCAACCCTACAGCATGCATTTCGGAGCCTTCAGCTACTCAAATGATTCTTAAATTTGGCCTCTGGATGTTATCCCAGATGTTTAGAATATTCACATCATGGTCTATTAACAGCGTTTTTTATGGTCAACATTATTTTCAAGATCATATAATCTGTGTTCCTGGGCTGAAAAATCTGTCTTGAAAGTTGTTTATTCTATTGATGATGCTTTCCATTGAATTTTTAATTTGGATTATTGAGGTTTTTTTAATTTCAAGATTTCTGTTTGGTTCTTTTTCAGAACCTCTATCTCTTTATTGAAGTGAACTATCACTTTCTGAATTTTCTAATTCCACTCTTTACATCTTCTTTTAGTTCATTTAACATTTAAAATATGAACTTCCTAAATTCTTTCTCTGACATTTCCTCCACAGTAATTCTAATGGAATCAGTTGTTGAAGTATTGTGGGCTGTTTGGGGTGGCTTATTCCCTTGCATTTTTATATTTTTTTCTGTGTCTGTCCATCTATTACATTACTTACTACTTAAGTAAAGGACTACTTTGACAGCTTCTTTCTCTAAGAGCTCTGGATTGAGTGAACAACTAGGTATTAATACGTTAAGTCAATGTGTGACCTCTGCTGATACTAACATCACCTCCACTTTGAAAGATGTGACTGATCCTTAATTAGTATAATTGCTTCAGAGCCAACCTTTATATTATTCAACCTTATGAGAAACAAAAACTTTTGATCGTATTCTCCACAGTTCTTCAAATCCAGGAATAAGCTTGTAGTAAAGTTCTGGAATAAGTAAAAAATAATTATTACAGGGACTGGAGTGGAGGCTCAGTGGTTATGGCACTTTCCTAGTATGTGTGAGGATGTGGGTTTAAACCCTGGCACCATGTACACAATGTAGTGTCAGAGCAACAAAACCCATATGAAAACTAAACAAAATCGATTCTCCCTTTCTCTCTTTAAAAAATAGTTACACATATAGTAAAATTTCCACAACCTTAAATATGGGTTAGAAGTGGGAGAGAGTAAAGATTTGGCAAAATGGAGAGGGAAAGACAGACAGACAGACAGAAATGGGGGAAAATGATAATTCACACCAAGGTAGAAAGGAGAAATCAATGGATGATGGTTTTTGAAGTCTTAGCAGATAATGCAAGGGTATGAATAGGGGTAAAGAGAAGAAAGTAGAAACCAGAGCTAGGAAAATAAAGATAGGGCGATTGATCCCAATTCATGCTTTAAGTCATCAGAAGTACATTCAAGTGGACTGAAGGTACAGTGTTGCCTAAAGCGTTATAGATATGTTCAAAGTTGACATTAGAGTTATTTTTAGTAAACCATGCCAAGGTGACAAAAATTCATGAATCTCAGTTTTTAGTTCATTGGGTTTGGACATTTAACAGATGTCCATCTTTCTTTTTGGAAACTTCCAGAGCAGCAACAGCCCAGAGTCAATTCTCTAGTTTCTGTAGACCTCCCAAGAGCCAGTTCTGGGTTTTTCAGCTCAGTGGTCTGCAGCTGACTGCTCAGAGGGTGCAGTGTTCTGTACTGGTTGTTTCTATTACCCACAGAAGTACAGGATACAGGCTGTGGGTTGTGCCTGTGATTGCTATGCGTCACCATGTACATACCACCCTCTAAAGGATATGTTTTCATGTGCATGTAAATCCTGGTGCATTTCTGTGAGCACAGGAACTCTAGTTGTGTATATTCCACAGGTGTTGTGGTACACAAGTGTTCCCTAGGTCAGTGCTGTTCAGGGTTACTGTAGTTAACTGATATAAGGTGGTTCATCTGGGTTCTAGTTTCCACTACCCTAAGTTGTGAACAGTGGGTGTTGATGCCCTCTCTTGACTATGACTCATGCCAGGTCCCTCCAGTGTCCAAAAAAAAAAAATGCCCTTTCACTTGCCAGTTGTAATCTCAGGTGAGGCTGGAGGAGCTACTTCCTGATGCCTTGGTTTAGGCAATTTTCTGTCTTTACTGACTCACTTTGGCTATGTTTGCAAATGCTTACTGATATCCTGGGATATTCAGGGAACTTCTCCTATCAGCCTTGGCTTGTGGCTGTCACCATCCAGGAACCAGATCCCTATATCACTGCATATTCAGGCAGCTTCCTGAAGGCATGGCCTTGTGATTCAGGTGACAGTCCTGAGGCTTCTCATGGTGCCTCCCCGCAATGTCAGTTTTTAGGCAGCTTAGGGCCTAAGCTCCTTTGCTGCTCTGTCACAGAGTTGGAGGAGGTTGCTGAGGTTTTTGTCAGCCTCTGTGACAGAGGCTGAGCATAGCGGTGGGTCTGGCACACTTCTGAGCATACTACCTGACTCCATTTGTCTGTGGTAAGGGGGTAGTACGAGTTTCATTGATTTTCAGCTAGTGTTCCCACTATAAGTTCTTCCTTTCTGAATTCTTAAGAAGTGCCAATGCAGGGAACTTTCCTGTGTTTTAATTTGTAGTTATTTGGGTGTGGAAATACGCTATATTGACTATCGTTGTCTGAGGACTCCACAAGATGGCCAGGAACCCCTGAATGATCTTTCACAGTTTGAATTTAAGCTGTTCCCTTTGCATTTTACTTTTTGTCTACCTTTCCAAATATTTACAAGTGGGTGACCCTAAGAGATTTTTGCCTCCATATCCCTCTCTCTTTGTTGCCCCACCTGCTTTCCTCCACTCTGGTTCAGGTACAGGGTTAGGGAACTCAGTGCTTATTTTCTACTCTGGTAACTGACATTCAAGATTCTACAGTTTTCACACTTTATTTTTTTATTCGTTCAAGATAGTCTTACATTTAGGAGGGAATCATTGCTGTACAACCATGAACAAATGCATAGTGACAGAGCAAGCCAAGGCTGATCCCATTCCATGGTCTCCCCCTTTCGGATTCCTCTTGATCCCACATTTACTCCTACTTTACCCCTGTGTTAGTTGGGCTTCTCAGGGAAGACAAAGTTTGCCCACTGGGTTGATACCCCATACTCCCTCCCTCCAGCAGCCTTGATATCCCTCCTATTCCATCCCCACCTCCCTGCAACCCTCCCTTCATCCCCTAGCATCCTAGGCAAGGTTCCCCCCTGCTTGTGTAAAAAATTCACCCACGTTGGGGTTATTAGCTTAGCTAACTATCAGTCTGTTTCCAACTGTATTCTAGCTTCCACATATGAGAGAAAACATTCAGCCCTTGAGTCTCTGAGTTTGGGATATTTCACTCAGCATAATTTTTTCCATCTCCATCCATTTGACTGTAAATGTCATGATATCATTCTCTCTAATAGCAGAGTAGAACTCCATTGTAATGATGTAGAGCGTTTTCTCTTATATTTATGGGCTTTTTGAACTTCCTCCATTGAAAAGTTTCTATAGCTCCCTAACCCATTTATTGATTGGATTATTTGTGGTTTTGGTGTTCAGTTTTTTGAGTTCTTTGTATATTCTGGATATTAGCCCTCTCTCCGAGGTGTAGCAGTCAAGGATTTTATCACATTCTGTAGGTTCACTCTTAACACTCTTGACTAATTCTTTAGCTGTACAGAAGCTTTTTAATTTAATGGCATCCTATTCATTTATTCTTGGTTTAATGCTTGCGCTATTGGAGTCTTGTTAAGGAAGGTGGTGCCGACCCCTACGTCGTGTAGTGTTGATCCTACCTTTTCTTTAAGCAATTGTAAAGTTGCTGGCTTAATTTTCAGATCCTTTAACCATTTTGATCTGATTTTTGTGCATGGTAAGAGGTACAGATCCAATTTCAATTGTCTGCATATGGCTGTCCAGTTTGTCCAGCACCATTTGTTAAACAGGCTGTCCTTCCACACTATGTTTTTGCCCCTTTCATCAATATCAGATGGTTAAAGATTTGGGGGTTCTTCTCAGTATCTTCTATTTTGTTCCATTGGTCTTCAATTCTTTTTGATACCAATACCATGCTGTTTTTGTTACTATAGCCCTATAGTATAATTTTTAGGTCAGGAATTGTGACACTTCCTGCTTCCTCTTTCCTGCTTAGTAATGTTTTGGCTATTCTGGGTCTTCTCTTATTCCATACGAATTTGAGAATTGCTTTTTATATCCATGAAGAATGTCATTGGTATCTTGATGGGGATTGCACTGAATCTGTAAAGAGCTTTTGGTAGAATGTCCATTTTGATTATATTGATTCTGCATAACCAAAACATGGAATGTTTTTCCATCCACTCAGGTCTTCTGCAATTTCTTTTTTTAATGTTCAATAGTTTTTGTTGTGGAGGTCCTTAATATCCTTTGTTAGATTGATGTCCAAGTATTTTATTCTATTTGAGGAGATTGTGAATGGGACAGATTTCCTGATTTCTTCTTCAATGGAATTGTTGCTGGAGTATAGGAAAGCTAATGATTTATGAGTGTTGACCTTATAACCAGCCACATTGCTGACATTGTTTATAAGCTCTAGAAGTCTTCTGGTCAAGCTTATTGGGTCTTCTAGGTATAGGATCATGTCATCAGCAAAAAGAGACATCTAGATTCCTCTTTTCCTATTTGAATTCCTTTGATTTTCTTCTCTTTTCTGATAGCTCTGGCAAGGGTTTCAAGGAGTATATTGAATAAGAGTGGTGAAAGTGGACATCCTGTCTTCTTCCTGAATTCAGTGGGAATGCTTTCAGTCTTTCTCCATTAATGATAATGTTGGCTATGGGTTTGTCATAAATGGCTCTTACAAAATTAAAGTGCTTTCCTTTGATTCCCATCTTCTCCAGAGTTTTGAACATAAATGGGTGTTGAATTTTATCCACTGAATGCCTTTTCTGCATCAATTGAGATGATCATATGATCTTTAACTTTAAATCTGTTTTAAGTAATGAATTACATTTACTGATTTGTGGAGGTTGAATCAGCCTTGAATTCCTGGAATGATGCCCACTGGAGCATGATGTATTATCCTTTTGATTTTTTTTTGGTTGTGGTTTGCTAGGATTTTATTAAGGATCTTTGCATCGATGTTCATCAGGGAAATTGGTCTCAGTTTTCTTTTCTTGATGTGTCTTTGTTGGGTTTTGGTATCAGGATTATATTCGCTTCAAAAATGTATGTGGGAGTGTTCTGACCCTTTCAATATCATGGAATAGCTTACTAAGGAGCAGTGTTAATTCTATAAAAGTCTGGTAGAACTATGCTGAGAATCCATCAGGTCCTGGACTTTTCTTTTTTGGAAGGCCTTTGATTGCTGTTTCACTTTCACTACCTGAGTTTGGTTGATTTAGATTTTCAATGTTCTCCCATGGTAATTTGGGAATGTTGTATGTGGCTAGGTATTTGTCCCTTTCTTCCAGGTTATCAAAATTGGAAGAGTACATCTTTTCAAAATAAATTCTGATAGTTCTCTGGATTTTGGTTGAGTCAGTGGTGAAGAGCACATCTTTTCAAAATAAATTCTAATAATTCTCTGGATTTCAGTTGAGTCAGTCCTGATGTCTCCATTTTCTTTTTTTTTAATTTTTATTTTTGAACAACCATACAATTTTTTAGCAAAATAATATAAAATGTGTATAGTTTCTGGATAATAGATTTACCCCCAGGAGTGCCCCCCCAATTTCCCACCCATATCCCTCCCTTCCCTTACCCACAATATCTCTAAAAAAGTATTAGGCTGTATAACATTACACCTTATCTGGATTTAACACATGATAATAAACCACCTTTCTGAATGGCCAGGGTCTAGTTCCAACCTCCACAGATGAGTGGAGAAACTCGACCCTTGGTTCTTTAGGTTAAGCTGATTTTACTCAGCATAATTTCTTCCATAGCCATCCATTTACTTTCAAAGGTTGCAATATCATTGTTTCTAATTGCTGTGTAGAATTCCATGGTATATATGTACCACAGTTTTTGGATCCATTCATCCAGTGAGGGACATCTGGGTTGTTTCCATAGACTAGCAATAGTAAATTGAGCTGCTATGAACATAGATATTGGTGTGTCACTATGATATGCTGATTCTAAATCCCCTGGAAAAATACCCAGGAGTGGAATAGCAGGGAAGAATGGTGGGCTCATCCCTGGTTTTTTGAGGATTCTCCACACTGCTTTCCAGAGGAGCTGTACCAGTCTGCAGCTCTACCAACAGTGTGTTAGTGTCCCTATCTCTCCACTTCCCCTCCAACATCTATGTTTTCGTCCTTGATTTTGTTAATTCGTTTCAGGTCACTCTTCCTTTTGGTGAGGTTGGCTAGGGGTCTGTCAATCTTATTTATTTTTTCAAAGAACCAACTCTTTGTTGTGTTGACACTTTGTACTTTTTTGTTCTCAGTTTTATTGATTTCAGCTCTGATCTTAGTTATTTCCAGCCTTCTGTTGGGTTTGGGATTGGACTGTTCCTCTTTTTGTAGGGATCTGAGTTGGAGCATAAATAAGTCTATTTATTTGGGCTCTCTCCTGACTTTTCATGAAGGCATTCAGTGATATAAATTTATCTCTTAATGCTTTCATACTCTCCGATAGATTCTGATATCTTGTTTCATCATTCTCATTCATTTCCAAGAATTTCTTAATTTCTGTTCTTATTTCATCCTTGATTCATTCTTCATTTAAGAGAGTATTATCCAATATCCAAGTATTTTTGTATTTGCTGTTAATTGCTAAGATAATACCAATGTTGTTTGAGAGGATACATGGGAGTATATCAACTTTTTTGTATTTGCTAAGATTGATAGATTAGATATGATCTGTTTTGGAGAAGGATCCATGTGCTGCTAGAACAAGGTAAAATCAGATGATTTCAGATGGAATATTCTGTAAATGTCTAATAAGTCCAATTGACTGATAGAGTTTTTTAGGTTAGAGATATTTAAAGTCCTCCAGTACTACTGTGTTGAAATCCACAAAAGATTTAATGTTCTTGAGTACTTTTTCCATATATTTGGGAGAGTTGTAATTGCCAGAGTAAATGTTCACTATCATTATATCTTCTTGCTGTATCATTCCTTTTACTATGATGAAGTGAACTTATTCATCCTTTATGACTACTTTTTAGAGAAAATTAACTTTGGTGGACCTAAGGATCACAGCACTGAATTGCTTTCTTTGCCCACAACCCTGGTAAGCTTTTTGCCAACCTTTCACCTTTGGCTGTGAGGTGTGTCTCCTGTAAGCAGCGTATTGTTGGAATTTTGTTTTTTTTTATCCAATCAGCTAAGTTGTGTCTTCTGATTGGGGCATTGAGTCCATACATGTTCAGTGTTAGATTAGAGATGTGATTCTGGATCCCTGACATTGTGACCTTTGCTGTATTCTGTGCCATCCTGGATATCTTTTAGTGAGTTATATTAGTATTGACTTTCTTCTGTTTATGGGCTTTGGTAGTTCTTAGCTTGTTCCTCTCAATGAAGTTTGTCTTTGAGTATTCTCCGTAGAGCTGGTTTTGTGTTCATGTATATTGCTAGTTTGATCCTCTCATGGAAGTATTTAATTTCCTCATCATATTTAAAAGCTGAGTATTGTACAGTGTACTATCTTACAACATGATCCTATACATAAGACTACTAGAGCTTATAAATGAATTTAGCAAAGTGGCTGGGTACAAGATCAACACTCATAAATCAATAGCTTTCCTATACTCCAGCAGTGATCCTGCTGAAAAAACTCCAGAAATCTGTCCCATTCACAATAACCTCAAAAAGAATAATATACTTGGGTCTTACTCTAACAAAGGATATAGAGGTCCTCTATAATGAAAACTATTGAACTTTAAAAAAAGAAATTGAGGAAGATCTGAGAAGATGGGAAAACATTCCATATTCTTAGGCAGAATCAATATAATTGAACTGGCCATTCTGCCAAAAGTCCTGTACAGATTTAGTTCTATCCCCATCAAGATAACAAAGACATTCTTCACAGATATACAAAAAGCAATTCTCAAATTCGTATGGAATAACTGGAAACCCAGAAAAGCCAAAACAATACCAAGCAACAAAGAGGAAGCAGGAGGTGTCACAATACCTGACCTGAAATTATATTATAGGGCTATAGTAACAAAAGAAGCATGACATTAAGAACAATGGGACAGACTAGAAGATACCAAGACAAAACCACAAATCTTTAACTATCTGATAATTGACAATGGGGGCAAAAATATAGCGTGGAGGAAAGATAGCCTGTTCAACAAATGGTGCTGGATGAACTGGACAACCATATGCAGGCACCTGAAATTACATCCTTCTCTCTCACCCTGCACAAAAATTAAATCAAAATGGATCAAAGACTGGAAATTACATCAGCAGCTATACAATTGCCAGAAGAAAAAACAGGATCCACACTCTATGATATCGGTGTCAGTACCACCTTCCTTAACAAGTACCCCATAGCACAAGAATTAAAGTCAAGAATCAATGAGTGGGATGAACTAAACTGAAAAGCCTCTACACAGCTAAAGAATTAGTCAAGAGTGTCATGAGCAAACCTACAGAATGGGAGAAAAATCTTTGCCTGCTATACTTCCAACAGAGGGCTATTATCCAGAATATACAAAGAACTCAGAAAACTGAACACCAAACCCACAAAATAATCCAATCAATAAATGGGCTAGGGAACTAAACAGAAACTTATCAACAAAGGAAGGCCCCAAAGCCTATAAATATATGAGAAAATGCTCTCCATCATTAACATTCAGAGAAATGCAAATCAAAACTTCACTGAGATTCTACCTCACTCTTGTCAAGAGTGGCAAAAACGAGGAATACAAACAATAACAGTTGCTGGATGGGTTGTGGGAAGAAAGGAACAGTAGCACACTGTTTGTGGGACTCAAGCTTCTACAGCCAGTGTGGAAAGCAGTGTGGAGACTCCTCACAAAACTAGGTAGGGTTGGAACCACCTTATGACCCAGCTACCCGACTCCTGGGTATTTTCCCAAAAGATCTAGAATCAGCATACTACAGAGACCCAGATACACCAATGTTTATAGCAGCTCCATTTGTAACAGTTGAACTATGGATCCAACCCAGAAGCCCCTTGCTGGACAAATGGATTAAAAAAATGTGGTTATATATGTATATAATGGAGTTCTACTCTGCTATTAGAGAGAATAATACAATGACATGCAGTCAAATGGATGGAGATGAACTTATATACATAAATATATGTACTATATATATACTCACATCATGATCATTAAGACTGTATACTACAAATCCGAAACCAATATCATGGTCAAATGTATAAACTGACAGCATTTCTTTTAAAATCTGGAACGATTCAAGGATGTACCATTCACACTTCTCCTATTTAATATAGTACGGACATTTTGTCTGGAACAATAAGGCAAGAAAATTAAATAAAAGGGATAAAAGTAGGAAAAGAAGAGATCAAAATATCACTGTTTTCAGATGACTGGATCCTATACTTAGAAGATCCAAAATGCTCCACCATGGGCAGCAGGAAGTCATAAACAAATTTAGTAAAGTATCGGGTTACAAAATCACACAAAAATCAGTAACTTTTCTGTATGCTAATGATGAGCCCAGTGACAAAGAAATTAGCAACAGCCTCAGAAAATAAAATAAAATACCTAGGAAAAAATCTAAACAATGAGGTGAAAGACCTCTACAATGAAAACTAAAGAACACTAAATAAATAAGTTGAAGATCTTAGAAGGTGGAAAGAATACACAGAATTAATATTGTCAGATTAGCCATACAATCAAAAGTATTACACAGATTGAACAAAATACCCATCAAACTAACAATGACATACTTCAAAGAACAATTAAAAATGCTTAAATTCATTTGCAAGAACAGAAGAATCAGAATAGACAAAGTAATACTGAGAAAGAAGAGCAATGTTTGAGGCATCCCAATACCTCTTCTCAAATGACATTACAGAGTCATACTAACAGAAGCATTATGCTACGGGCATCTAAACAGAAATGAAGTACACTGATATTGAAGACACAGAGCCAACTCCACATCTGTACAAGTGCCCTGATACTCCACAAATCTGCCAAAACCACATTTTGTTAGAGAAAAGATCTATAGCTGTTTTAATAAAAAGTGTTTGGAATATCTACTGTCCATATGAAATGAAACCAGATCTCTCTTTTCCACCATACAGAAAAGTCAACTCAATTGGGATCAAAGACCCAGGAATTAGAGCAGAAATTTTGCAAGTGCTAAAAGAAAACACAGGCTCAACACTCCAACATGTGGGCATAGACACCCATTCCTTAACAAGAACATGAAAGCTCAAGAAATAGAACCAAGAATCAGTAAGTTGGACAGCATCAAATTGATAAGCTTCTACACACAGCAAAGGAAACAAGGCCATGAATAGAGAGGTTACAGAATGGGAGAAGGTTTTTGCCAGCTGCCATGCCAACAGGGTGGATTAATATGCACAATAAATGAAAAACCTCAAAAACCTCAACACCAAAGAACAAAAAACAAAATAAAAGAAAAAGTCAAATCAGACAAAGACAGACTACAGAATGGGAGAGAATCATGGCCTGTGATCCCTCTGACAGGGAACTAATATCCAAAATTTACAAAGAACTCAAAAAACTCAATAACAAAAACACAAACAATCCAATCAATACATGGGCCAACGAGCTCAACAGAAACTTCTTAACACAGGAAGCTGATCAAGCCAATGAATACATGAGAAAATGTTCTAACTTACAGGTAATCCGAGAAATGCAAATCAAAACCACCTTACAATTTCTCCTCACTCCAGGGAGCCTGGAAAAGAGGAATACAAACAATAACAAATGCTGGAGGGGTTGTTGGGAGATAGGAAAACTAGCACACTGTTGGTGGAATTACAGACTTGTACAATTGCTCTGGAAAGCAGTGTGGAGACCCTCAAAAAAATGGGGTTGGATCCACAATATGACCCAGCTATCCCTCGTCTGCATATTTTCCGAGAGGTGTTACAATCAGCACACTATAATGACACAGGAAAATCTATGCTCATAGCAGCTCAATTTACAATAGTTAAATTATGGAACCAACCCAGATGTCCCTCACTGGATAAATGGATCCAAAAGCTCTGGTATACATACATACAATGGAGTTTTACTCAGCAATTAGAAACAATGATATTGCATCCATTGATGGTAAATGGATGCCAATGGAAGAAATCATGCTGAGTGAAGTTAGCCAAACCCAGAGAGCCAAGGTCCAAATGTTTTCCCTCATTTGTGGCAGCTGGTCCTAAACCCAGGATTGGGAGAAAGGTAGGCAAATTCATGTATTAGAACCATAGATGAAAAATGCAATATGTTAATATTAATAGAAACAGTTGCAAGATACTGCATAAGATATTTGAACAAGCTATACTGCATGCCTGTACAAAAACACTGTTTAATCGTATTGTCAAATATATTGAAGAATAATGGGATGATAAGAGGGAGAGGAAAGGTAAATTTTGGAATTGAGATAAAGCAAAGTATGTTCAAGGCATTTATATATGCCACTGTATATACTATACTCATGTATATAAAAATGTTCTTTATAGGTATGAGAATTATGTCACTGTACTTGGGATTTTTAGGAAAAATATGGGACCCAGAAGAAAGGGAAGGGATTGGGGAACAGGAGGAGAAATGTAGAGAGGTGTGAGGGGTGGGGAGTGATACTGAACAAATTATATTGCTGTATTGTGCGCATCTAGGAAAATGTGACAACAAATCCCATCATTATGTACAAGTATAATGCACTAACAAAAAGTAAATTAAAAAAACATCCACAACTGATGGGCAGAAGAACAACAGAGATACTGATAAAAATAAGAAATACAAATGGCCAACAACTGAATGAAAAGAAACGTTCAATACGCCTAGAAATCAGGGAAATTCAAAACAAAACTACACTTATATTTCATCTCACTCCAGTGAGGATGGCAATCATCAAGAATACACTTAATAATAACTGGTAAGATGCGGGCAGAAAGGTACAATCACACATTGTTGATGGGATGATTTCATGGCCTTTTATAAAAATCCAGACATTTCTGGGAGACTTGTGTGGGATGATTTTAAGCCAAGAAAAAAGCCAGATATTATACATGATCTTTTTTCTAATACTCTTCTTCTAATAGTCCAGCAGAAAATAATATGCCCAAGATGCATCTCAGGTGACTCTGAACTCTACTATCACAGGTGACTCTGAACTCTACTATCACAGGAACTGGGAAAGGGCATTGTTATTATCCCTCTTCTGCAGAAAACTTTGGCAAGACCCTCTAGGAAAACCCACAGCCATTGGAAATTACAAAACTTTATCCCCGCTGACAAGCTCAACTGGGAAGACTCTCCTAGATGTCAGATATAAATGGACTCCCCCACATTACCCACTGACCTAGGGCAAAAACTCCGAACTTTCCCAGCGCCCATTTTTTGTGGATGTCGTTGTTGTCTAGTATTTTTTACTTTTTAATTTTCTAACTTTTTTATTTTTTATGCTTTTTATCTCCATTGTTATTACTGAAATTGGTGTTCTGGATTATATATTTTTTTATTCATTTGTATGTATAGGTGGATGGTTTCTACTATCACTGTGTCTTCTTGTACTTGACTGCTATCTCCATAGCATGAACTCCAACTGGGGAAACTCTTCATGATAGCAAACTAGCCCTCAGTCTCCTTAGGTCAAAGAAAACCATGCTCCATGCTAAACTCTTCTTCACTGTACTCTGGCAATTCCCAAACTATATGCTATTCTCTCTCATCCTCACCCAGTCTTCACCCCACTTGCATCCCATTTCCATCTTTTCCTTATTCTTCACTGAATAGTCTACACCACGCTAATACCTTGTAGATCTTTATTCTAAATCATAAGTTCCACACTCCTTCCCTACTACCCCCCTTCCTTGGCTTTCGAGACATTACTTCTCCACTCCTGTTGAGGCCCTGCCAAGTGAAGAAAAGATCATTCTTGAAAATGGGTATTTGCTTGCTATCTTAACATATTGTGAGAGTTCTCATGGAAGAAAACTGCTCCTATAGGTGCTAATCATCATTATAACTGTTTTAGTTGAAACTGTCTGGTATATGCACCTATAGGCTCTCAATTCTTCACTGATTGGACTGACAGCTATTGATCTGTGCTTCTCAAATAGCACCCCATCCCAACGAAGCAAAGACATAAGAAGCTCCAATAACCCCTACAAGAGCAATCCTCACTGTTGATTTTCAAGCCACATGACCTGTATCTGAAAATGAGGCAAATGGGAAATAACTCCCCTCCTCAAACTCACAGCTCTCCATCCAAGGACTCCATGGTGAGGGACCTTTATGAAAGCCTAGAAAAAAATGTATCAACATTATGATTAGTAACTCAATCAAAAAGTTGAAAGAAGAATTAAGGAAAGAGATCAGAAATCAGTTTCAAGTCATGAGAGACAACTTATATAAGAAAAAAAGGGAACAATTCCATGAGATGAAAGACCATATGTATAAAGAGTTAGACACCTTGAAAAGAGATGTAGCAGAGCTCTCAGAATTGAAAAATACTATTAACCAAATCAAATCTTCATTGCAAGATACTAATACCAGAATAAACTCAACAGAAAGTAGAACCTCAGCTCTTAAAGAACATACATCAGATAAGGAAGACAGGCTGAGCCATGCCGAGCTCAAGGAGGACAGACAAGAAAAGAAACTTATTGTACATCACCATAACTTCCAAATAATATTTGACGAGATGAGAAGAAATAACATGAAAGTAATTGGGCTAGATGAAAACATTGAATGACAAACAAGGGGTAATAAGAACCTTCTAAGTGAAATTGCCAAGGAGAATTTTCCTCATATCAGAATTCACCCAGAATACCAAATCCAAGACACTTATAGGACACCAAACAGACCTAAGCAAATAAGAAATTCACCATGACATATCATACATAAAAAGAATAACAGAGAAATTAAACAGAGAATTCTAAAAGCAGCTAGGGAAAAGCCCCAAATCACATTCAGAGGCTGACCAATTGAGATCACTATGGATTTTTCAGATAAGACAATGAAGGCCAGAACAGCTTGGAACAATACTTTTCAAACCTTGAAAGAAAACAATTTTCAGCAAAAAATAATATACCCTGCAAAACTCAGCTTTAAATATGATGGGGAAATTGAATACTTCAATGATAAACTCAAGCTAGCAAGATACATGAACACAAAACCCTGTACTACAGAATATTCTCAAGGACATTCTTCATTCAGAAGAACATGCTAATAATTCCCTAAATCCTTAAACAAGAGAGTGTCAATAACCACATTACACACCAAAAGATACCCAAAATGGCACAAAACGCAGCAACAGATGCAAAGTTCCCATATGTATTCCAACTTTGAGTGTGAATGGTCTCAGTGCCCCAATTAAAAGATAAAGATTGGCTTACTGGATCAAAAAATAAAATACAACAATATGTTGTCTACAGTAGACATACTTCACACTCAACAATAGACACAGACTGAAAGTGAAAGATTGGCAAAATGTCTAGCAGGCCTGTGGTCCAAAAAAGCGAGCTGGTGTAGAAATCCTAATATCTGATAAAATTAATTTTGCTCTAAAGCTACTCAGGACAAAATGGATACTATATTATACTGAAAGGTACAACATATGAAGAAGACATGATAATAATGAACATCTATGCCCCCAATTACAACCCCCCAATATATTGGCCGTGTATTGGCTACAAATATATGGAAAAAATACTCAAGGATATTAAACCCCTCTTTGATCTCAACACAATAATACTGGGGGACTGCAATATACCATTATCAACATTAGACAGATCATCAAAACAAATCAATAAAGATACATCAAATATGAACAACTCTATTAATCAATTGGGCTTAACAGACAGACATCCTCAGAATATTCCATCCTCAGTTGGCTGAATTTACCTTCTTCTCAGCAGTTCACAGATCCTTCTCTAAAATAGACCACATCCTAGTCCACCAAGCTAACCTTAACAAATACAAAAAAGTTGATATAGTTCCATGTATCCTGTCAGACCACAATGCTATGATCATAGCAGTCAATGACAAGAAAAACAACAGACATTAGCCAGATATTTGGAAACTGAATAATACCCTCTTAAACGAAGAATGGATAAAAGAGGTAATGAGATCAGAAATGAAGAAATTCTTGGAAATGAATGAGAATGAAGAAACAATATATCGAAATTTCTGGGATAGTATGAAAACATTCTGAAGAGGTAAATTCATAGCACTGAGGGCATACATCAAAAATCAAGAAAGAGCCCAAATAAATAGTCTTATGCTCCAACTCAAACTCCTGCAAAAAGAGGAACAATCCAATCCCAAAGCTAATAGAAGACAGGAAATAACTAAAATCAGTGATGAAATCAATGAAATTGAGAACAGAAAAACAATACAAATTATCAACAAAACAAAGAGTTGGTTCTTTGAAAAAATAAACAGGATCAACATACCCCTTGCCAACCTCACCAAAAGGAAGAATGAAGTGAAGCAAATCAAAGATGAAAATGGAGATATAACGATAGACTCAACCAAAATGCAGAAGATTGTCAGATCTTATTTTGAAAGATCTTCCAAGTTTGATAATCTGGAAGATATGGACAGATACTTGGCAACATATGACATCCCCGTATTAGCACCAGAGGACATGAAAACCTAAACCAGCCTATCTCAGGTAGGGAAATTGAAGCAGCAATCAAAAGTCTTCCCAAAAAGAAAAGCCCAGGACTGGATGGATACACAGCAGAAATCTACCAAAATTTTACAGAAGAATTAACACAGATCCTCTATAATTAATTGAAAGTGTTGGAACATTCCCACTTTTATGAAGCAAATATAACACTGATACCAAAATCCAACAAAGAAACATCAAGAAAAGAAAACTACAGACTAATTTCCCTGATGAACACAGATGCAAAAATCCTTAATAAAATTCTAGGTAATCAGATCCAAACATACAATAAAAAGATAATGCATCATGATCAGTGGGCTTCATTCCAGGAAAATAGGGCTCGTTCAACATACGCAAATCAATAAATGTAATTCGCCACTTAAACAGAATTAAAAATAAAAATCATATAATCATCTCAATTGACTCAGAAAAGGCCTTTGATAAAATTTAACACCTTTTTATGCTGAAAACCCTGGAGAATATAGGAATCAAGGGAAGATACTTTAACTATGTAAGATTCATTTACAACAGACTTATAGCCAACATTATGCTCAAAGGAGAAAGACTGAAAGCATTTCCACTGAACACAGGAACAAGACAAGGTTGTCTCCTTTCACCACTCTTATTCAATATAGTTCTTGAAACCCTTGCCTGAGCTGTCAGACAAGAGAAGGAAATCAAAGGAATTTGAATAGGAAAAAAGGAAGTCCAGTTGTCCCTGTTTGCTGACGACATGATCCTATACCTAGGAGAGACAATATGCTCAACCAGAAGAGTTCTAGAGCTTATAAGCGATTTCAGCAAAGTGGCTGGCTATAAGATCAATCCCAATGAATCATTAGCTTTCCTATACTCCAGCAACAAGTCCATGGAAGAAGAAATTATGAAATCTGTCCCATTCCTCTAAAAAATAAAACACTTGGGCATAAATCTTACAAAGGATATTAAGGACCTCTACAATGAAAAGCTGAACTTTAAAAAAAGAAATTGCAGAAGATCTGGGTAGATGGAAAAACATTCCATGTTCATGTTAGGCAGAATCAATATAATCAAAATGGCCTTTCTACCCAAAGCCCTATTCAGATTTAATCCAATCCCCATCAAGAAACCAATGTCATTCTTCATGGATATAGAAAAAGCAATTTTCAAATTTGTATGGAATAACAGAAGACCCAGAATAGCCAATACATTACTCAGCAAGAAGGAGGAAACAGGTAGTATCTCAATTCCTGATCTTAAATTATACTACAGGCCTATAGTAACAAAAAAAGAACATGGTATTGGTATCAAAACAGAACTGAAGACCCATGGATTAGAACAGAGGATTCTGAAACAAATCCCCATATCTTTAACTATCTGATATTTGAGGAATGGGGCAAAAGCATAGTGGAAGAAAGCCTTTTCAACAAATGGTGTTGGAAAAATTGGACAGCCATATGTAGACAACTGAAATTGGATCATGGCCTTTACCCTGCACAAAAATATCAAAATGGTTCAAAGATCTGAATATGAAACCAGCAACTTTACAATTTCTTGAAAAAAGTAGGATCAACACTACATGACAAAGGAGTCAGCACTGCCTCCCTTAACAAGACTCCCATGGTGCAAGCATTAAAGTCAAGAATAAATGAATGGGATGCAATTAAAATAAAAAGCTTTTGCACAGCTAAAGATTTAGTCAAGAATGTCAAGAGATATCCTACAGAATGGGAGAAAATCTTTTCCTGCTACACCTCGGACAGAGGGCTAATATCCAGAATATACAAAGAACTCAAAAAACTGAACACCAGAACCACAAATAATCCAATCAATAAATGGGCTACAAAACTAAAAAGAAACTTCTCAATAGAGGAAGTCCAAAAAGCCCATAAACATATGAGAAAATGCTTTACATCACTAGCAATAAGAAAAATACAAATCAGAACTTCACTGAGATTCCACCTCACTCCAGTCAGAGTGGCAAAAAGGAAGAATATGAACAATGACACACACTGGAGGGGCTGTGGGAAAAGAGAAACATTGTCATATTGCTGGTGGGACTGCAAACTGGTACAGCCACTCTGGAAAGCAATGTGGAAACTCCTCAAAAAATAAGGACTGGAACCAGCTATCCCACTATCCCACTCTTGGGTATTTTCCCAAAAGAGTTAAAAATCAGCATATTAAACAGATACACCTTCATCAATGTTTATAGCAGCTCAATTTACTATAGCTAGACTATAGAACCAACCCAGATGCCCCTCACTCAACAAGGGGATTCAAAAACTTTGATACATATGTATAATGGAATTCTACTTGGCTATTAGAGAAAACGATATTATGGCATTTGCAGCCAAATGGATGGAGCTGGAAAAATTATTCTAAGTGAAATAGCCCAATCTCAGAGACTCAAGGGCTGAAAGTTTTCTCTCATTTTTGGAAGCTAGAATGCAATCGGAAGCAGTATGATAGATGGCTAAATTAATAATAATCTCAACATATATGAATTTTTACACAAACAGGGAGTCTCTTGCCTAGGATTCTGGAAGACGTAGGGAATGGGCAGGGAATAGGAAGGATATCAAGGAGACTGAGGGAGGGAGTATGGGGGAATCAACTCATAAGGAAACTGTCGACTTCCATGAGAAGTCCATTTAACACAGAGGTTTAATAGGGGGAAACATGGAACCATGGGGGAACCCAAGAAGGGAAACCAAGGCATCAGCCTTGGCTGGAGATGTGATTATACATTTGTTCTTGATTGTTTGATAATGATTCCCTCCTAATTTTAAGTCCATATTTTTTTTTCCAATTCCCATTTATTTTTGGCTCTTGGGGCGATGTCATTTTTTCAATATGAAAGAAAGCAGCAAGTTCAACACAAAATAGAATCTAAGGTGAAGGACAGGACAAAATCAGGGGTGAGGGGGAGAAAGCAATAGCAAAAAGCAATGAGATTTTTTTTAAAAAGGTCTTATTGCCCCTCCTCTGGAGAGTAACTCACATTTAGGTGACAGTACATACTTTTCCACATATCAGGGATGTTCCTTTTTTGGGTGGGATGAAAGAATAGGTCAGGGGTGGGGTGGACATTTTTGGAGGCTTAGGGACCAAGACTGGCCTTCTTGCTTTTGAAATGCATGGTGAGAGGTAAAGCAGATGGGAAGTATTCACAGAAATGGGGCAGATCCCTCCATAGAGAGAGCAGAACTCAGGACAGCTGAGAGGGAGACTGCAAATGGAAATAATACTGTAAACACCTCTCCTGAAGCCGAGAGGTGAAGCATGGAAATGTCTGAAAATTACAAGAATGGATTCCCCTCTTTAAAACTGTCCTGGAATGGAAAATCCCATCCCTATCACTGCAAGTGACTTCTATCTACTGCTACCTTCTATCTCACACTAATCTGGTTTAGGATGGTGACTAGCACCTAGCTGGTTCTAAATGGGATCAGCTTCTTGGGAGAATCATTTTGAAAACAGGAGATGTTAACTGGACAGATGTGAGAAGTAGGTGTCAGAAGGAAATACAGGGTAACCCAGAATGGAAGAAATCAAAGTTTTTCAGAGTGGAGAGAAAGGAGACATTCAACAATTATTTATTGAGCACCTACTATTGAGCACCTACTACGTGTCAGGCACTATTCTACAACCTCCCAAAAGGAAAAAGAAAATAAAGAGGCAGCAAACAAACTCTGAAGAAAGGGGCAGCTGAAGGTTTAGGGAACTTTCAAGAAGCCTGTGATGGGGGAAGATGTCTTAGGCCTCCTCTTCAGCCTCCTCACCAAAATCCTCCTCCTCTTTTGCGGTGGCATCCTGGTACTGCTGATACTCATAGAGACGAGGTCGTTCATGTTGCTCTCAGCTTCAGTGAACTCCATCTTGTCCATACCCTCATCTGTGTACCAGTGGAGGGAGGCCTTCCGGCGGAACATAACAGTGAACTACTCTGAGATGCGCTTGAAGAGCTCTTAGATGAAACACTACTCTATAGAAAAGAAGAAATAGCGGGTGTCTCAATCCCTGACCTGAAATTATATTACAGAGCTGTAGTAGCAAAAACAGCATGGTATTGGTATCAAAACAGAACTGAAGACCAGTGGAAGCGAATAGAAGATCCTGAAACAAACCCCCATATCTTTAACTATTTGATATTTGATAAAGGGGGCTAAAGTATAGTGTGGAAGAAGGATAGCCTGTTCAACAAATGATGCTGGACAAACTGGACAGCCATTTGTAGACAACTGAAGCTGGATCCTTATCTTTCACCCTGCACAAAAATTAAATCAAAATGGATCAAAGACCTGGATATTAAGCCTACAACTTTAAATTTACTAGAAAAAGAAGTCGGGTCAAAACTACACCTTATAGGAGTCGGCAGCTTCTTCCTTAACAGAACTCCTATGGCACATGCTGTAAAATCAAAATTAAATGAATGGGATGCAATTAAACTAAAAAGCTTCTGCACAGCTAAAGATCTAGTCAAGAGCATCAAGAGAGAACCTACAGAATGGGAGAAAATTTTTGCTTGCTACACCTCGGACAGAGGGCTAATATCCAGAATATATAGGGAACTAAAGAAACTAAAGTCCAAACTCGCAAATAATCCAATTGATAAATGGGCTAAAGATCTCAAAAGGAAATTATCTCCAGTGGAAGTCCAGAAAGCCCATAAATATATGAGAAAATGCTCTACATCATTAGCTATAAGGGAAATGCAAATCAAAACTTCAATGAAATACCATCTCACTCCTGTTAGAGTGGCAAAAATGAAGAATACAAACAACGACAGATGCTGGAGGGGCTGTGGGAAAAGAGGAACACTATTACATTGCTGGTGGGACTGCAAACTGGTTCAGTCACTATAGAAAGCTGTATGGAGAATCCTCAAAAAATTAAGGATGGAACCACCTTACGACCCAGCTATCCCACTCCTGGGAATTTTCCCAAAAGACTTAGAATCAGTGTATTATAGCTATGTGGCTTCATCAATGTTTATAGCAGCTCAATTTACTATAGCTAGATTATGGAACCAATCCAGATGCCCCTAACTTGACGAGTGGATACAAAAGCTTTGGTACATATATACTATGGAATACTACTCGGCCATTAGAGAGGACGATATTATTGTCTTTTGAAATCAAATGGATGGAGATGGACAGAATTATGCTTAGTGAAGTCTCCCAAGCTCAGAGACTCGAGGGCCGAATGGTATCTCTAATCTGTTGATGCTAGAATTTATGGGGAAGCAGTAGGGCAGATGGCTAACCTAACAAAACAAAACCTCAAGTTGAATGACTTTTAGAGTAATAGGGGGATAGCTCCCTAGGATACTTGGAGGTGTAGGGAGGGGGATTGGGAGCGGGGAGAGCATATGAAGAACTCATAGGAGTCTGGAGAATGGGAAGATGGGGGAACCATCCCAGAAGCCGATGTCATTCCTCCATGAGCTACCCATTTAACACATGAGTTCTTCTCGGGGAAACTGCAACAGGTGAAACCCAAGGTGGTTTATCTATGCTTTGGCATGACCCCTGGATAACAAAGTTTATATACATTGATTGCTACTGTTTTGATAATGTTTCCCCCTCAACTGTATCTCTATATACTTCTAAAAAAAAAAAGAGCTCTTGGATGGCTGGGCTGTTGCCAATGAATGTAATGCCATATTGAGGCCGCGAGGTGGATTGTCACAGACAGCTGTCTTGACATTGTTGGGGATCCATTCCACGAAGTAGCTGCTATTCTTGTTTTGCACATTAAGCATCTGCTCATCTACCTCCTTCATGGACATCCATCCATGGAAGACAGCAGCCATGGTGAGTTACTGGCCGTGATGGGGGGTCACAGGCAGCCATCATATTCTTAGCATTGAAGACCTGCTGGGTGAGTTCAGGCACAGTGAGGGCCTGATACTGCTGGCTTCCATGGCTGGTAAGAGGGGCAAATCCAGGCATGAAGAAGTGGAGATGTAGGAAGGGCACCATGTTGACTTCCAGCTTGTGAAGGTCAGCACTGAGCTGGCCAGGAAAGCGGAGGTAGGTAGTGACACCACTCATGGTGGCTGAGACGAAATGGTTTAGGTCCCCATAGATCGGTGTGGTGAGCTTAAGGGTGCGGAAGTAGATGTCATAAAGGGCCTCGTCAATGCAGTAGGTCTCATTGGTGTTCTCTCTACCAACTGATGGATGGAGAGGGTGGCATTGTAGAGCTCAACCACTGTGTCGGACACTTTGGGTGAGGGCACAACACTGAAGGTGTTCATGATGCAGTCAGGATACTCTTCACCAATCTTGCTGATGAGCAGGGTGCCCATTCCAGAGCCTGTGCCCCCTCCCAGTGAGTGGGTCAGCTGGAAGCCTTGCAGGCAGTCACAGCTCTCTGCCTCTTTCCATACCACATCCAGGACTGAGTCAACCAGCTCAGCTCCCTCTGTATAGTGACCCTTGGCCCAGTTGTTACCTGCCCCAGACTGACCAAAAACAAAGTTGTCTGGTCTGAAGATCTGGCCAAAAGGACCTGAGTGAACAGAGTCCATGGTCCCAGGTTCTAGATCCACCAAGATAGCACGGGGAACATATTTGCCATCTGTGGCTTCATTGTAGTACACGGAGATGCGGTCAAGCTGCAGGTCACTGTCTCCATGGTAGGTACCAGTGGGATCGATGCAGTATTCATCACTGATCACCTCCCAGAACTTGGCACCGATCTGGTTGCCACACTGACTGGCTGGGATGTGCACGATTTCCCTCATGGCTAAGATTTATTTTAATATACTTTTGCTCACCTTAATATATGTTTGGGGAAAGGAAAAATGTAATTCGTTTTCTGTGCTGGTCGCAAGCTGAAAGGATGGAACGTGTCCCAGAGGATGGACCAGAGAGATCTGAACACAACGGCAGGAAGATTCTCTGTAAATCCATATTTAAAGAACAAAAAAATAAAATTGGTTTTCAAGATGGCGATCTGAAGAGAAAAGGCTTCCTCAGCACCTCTGAGAGTGAACGGGAAATCTCCAGCTTTTCTCCAGTATTTTGAGGTGCGTTTAGGGGATTAGCAATTTGAAACACCAGTCCTAATCTTCTCTGTGGTTTTGAGGAGCAGTGACTTAGGAGTGACCAGGGGATTTATTTTCTTTTCCGTCCTTGCTGAGACGCGGCAGTGGCTGCGGCCGCTCTCCCTTGCTTACATTCTGCCCAGGACTGGGGTGAGGGGACCCACCGCCTGCAAACACATCGGCACAGAAAATGCGCAGTGCTTTAAAGAAAGCATTTTTGCAAAGTCACTTCTCGGGCTTGTTCTCTGTCTGGCGGCGAGCTCAGTGTCTGGAAGCTGCCTGCATACAGTCACAGAGTAGCAGGTTGCGCTGCGGAAGCAGGTGCGGGAGCTGCGAGGGTGTGGGAGCCAAACATCCATCTTTAAACCCCTCGGAAGATTCCACACTCCCTGACCAGAACCAACCCTCCATAAGTCTGCAAACCAGGCTCTCAAAAGTCCGTCTAGAGCCAGCCTCAGACCACAGGCTGAATCGGGAGGAGAAAGCTTGGCTCAGGCCCTGAATCCTTTTCTCATAAGGGGTTTGGGTCAGTGGAGTAACGGGGAATATTGCTCAGCGCTAACCACTTCCACCATAGTCAGAAGGACATTCCCTGTTAAAGCCCAAAACAGATCTACCTGCCCCACCTCTAAGACCACAGAAGTCAGTTTCGGCAACTACCAGCAGAAGGAGCTTTGAAAACATAAGACTTCTGACTTTCAGATCCCCTGAAAGCCCCAACTGAAAGAAACAGCCTTTCATATCCAGGCAGAAATCGAAGATCTCATCCCAAACGGACCAGAGACACTCTTAATATCTATACTTCCAAGTTTTTCCTTTTAAGATTTTTTCTTTCTTTTTTTTTGCTGTTGATTTCATGTTCTAGATGCGTACCAATGTGATAACTGGAAGAGTTTACTGGTTCTCCGATATATAAAAACTCTAGCTGTTTGTGTTTCACTGCCCTGCTAACTTCTAGGGGTGGTTAACCACTATTCTTCCATTTTTTTCTTTCTTTTTTCTCTTTTCTTTTAGGGAAAAAATTAACAATAATATTTCTTCCTGTTTTTAGGTTTCTTTCTCTTTTTCTTTTTCCCTATTTATCGTCTCTCTTATTCCCTCTTATCCATCCTCTCTAGCCTTGTCCTCATTCTTGAGATGAAGGATTCTGGTCAGTGCATATAGTATTTGAAATATTTTATGCCTGATAAACATAATTCTCAGGGATAACTTCTTCCCTTAAATGTTCACTCAAATATTAGCAATAACCCTTTTACCCTTCCTATATTAGGCCACAGCTATCCTAGCTTCCCTTTGGATCTGTACTTTCTTTTCTACTTCTTTCTTTGTAATTTTTAAAAAATTTCCTTTTCTCTTCAAAATTTTTTCCTCTTAGCAATTTCTTTTTCATTCTACAGCAAATTCTTTACCTCCTCCACTTTCACACTGTACATAATTGGTCTATATAATCTCCTCTCTTAATTTCACCGGCAGTACTCCCCCTTTCCGACTCCAAATTAGTTAACCCTCCTCAACCCCCTATTATTAAGGCTGTATAACTATTAATGCTGTAATTGTTAATCTGAATAACACCTATTTGTTCCTGTAATCTGTCATATGTAATAGTAAAATACTAGTGTCACCAAAAATATTGATTATCACTAACATTAGTTGCATAGGCTGAATTCAAAAGTCCATTATAGTCTGTGCTAAATAACTAATTTACTACTGTTTATTGTACACTTTGGTTGTACATATTGACAATTTGCTACTAGTGCATGAGGTGTTGGAAATCTGTAAGGGTAACAAACAGTTTAGAGTAAAGGGGGTTGTCTTTTGAAGTCAATCCTCCTGACAAAACCCCATTTCAAGTAAGGGTCTGGACAGATTTCCCAATCCAACTGCTTAGTCCTTAAGGAAGAAGACAGGAAAAAGAACCATCAAATCTTGTATTGATTCCACAAAGGGTTCACCTGGCAAATAAGAGAGAAGAATCTCTTCAGACATGAGGAATCAAACTCGAAGAGGTTCACCTCAATCCCAAAACTCCCCTAGTAAGGGGTCTATGGCCCAGGACTGGGACGAAAATCTAGAACAATATATCAATGAGCTGATAACAAAAAGGAACAATGAATTAAAAGAAGAGATAATGAAGAGAATAAATGAGATAACTCAAGAGCTGAGAAACTTGATCATTAAAGAAATTGATTCCCTCAAAAAGGATGTTACAGAGCTAAAATCTTCAGTCAATGACATGAGAGAGACCATGCAAGAATTCAATAATAGACTAACTTCAGTAGAAAATAGGACCTCTGCTATTGAAGAAAGAAGTTCTGACAATGATGACAGGTTGATCAAGCTAGAGCTCATTGACATCAAAAACGAAAAACAATTAAGAAATCATGATCACAAATGAGAAGGAACAATCTGAGAGTAATTGGAATACAGGAAGAAATTGAGACACGCACCAATGGTATAAGGAATATTCTCAAAGAGATCGTGAAAGAAAACTTTTCTCACATAAAAATAGAATCTGACATGCTCATCCAGGAAGCTTACAGGACACCCAATAGGCCTAATCAAAAGAGAAACTCACCAAGACACATCATATTCAAAATGTACAACAGGGATACCAAAGAAACTATATTAAAAGAAGCAAGGGAGAAATGTCAAACCACATTCAGAGGCAAGCCAATAAGAATTGTCTGTGACTTTTCAACCCAGACGCTGGAAGCAAGAAGGTCTTGGAATAATATCTTTCAACATCTAAATGAGCACAACATACACCCTAGAATTCTATACCCAGCAAAACTCAGCTTCAAATTTGATGGAGAAATAAAAAGTTTCCATGATAAAACAAAACTGGCAGAGTTCATCAACGGAAAACCTGCCCTACAAAGAATTCTCAAGGAAGCACTCCAGACAGAAGAACAAGCAATTGATACCCAAAACCCACAAACTTAAGAAATTCAGTGAAAGTATCACCCAGCAATAACTAAGCAAGGCAACAACAGACCTAGCTAAATAAGACACAATGACTATGAATCAATTACACACTTCTATCTTAACACTGAATGTGAATGGTCTAAATGCACCACTCAAAAGACACAGACTTGAAGACTGGATCAAAAAACAAAATCCAACCACATGCTGCTTACAAGAAACTCACCTAACAGGCAAAGACATTCACAGATTAAGGGTGAAAGGATGGAAAAAATCTACCATGCTTACAGCCCAAGAAAACAAGCTGGCGTCACTCTACTTATATCCGACAAAGTAAATTTCAAACATAAATCAATCAGAAGAGATAAAGAAGACCACTACTTAGTACTAAAAGGAACCCTTCAACAGGAAGAAATAACCATAGTTAATATTTACTCTCCAAACAACAATGCACCCAAGTATGTGAAAAATTACTTCATGACATCAAACCACTCGTGGATCACAACACAATAATACTGGGAGACTTCAACACTCTGCTGTCACCATTAGACAGACCATCAAAACAAAAAAATCAATAACGAAATCTCCAGCCTAAATAACTCCATAAACCAAATGGACTTAATAGACATATATAGAATTTTCCATCCCAAGTTAGCAGAATACACCTTCTTCTCTGCAGCACATGGATCCTTTTCCAAAATAGATCATATCCTGGTTCATAAAGATAATCTCAGGAAATATAAAAAAGTAGACATCATCCCATGTGTCCTTTCAGACCACAATGCTATGACCCTAGCGATCAACAGCAATGATTATAACAGAAAACACACATATTCATGGAGATTGAATAATACCCTATTAAATGAAGAATGGATCCAAGAACACATGAAAGAAGTAATCCAAAAATTCTTGGAAGAGAACGAAAATGAAGACACAACATATCGAAACCTCTGGGACAGCATGAAAGCTTTCCTAAGGGGAAAATTCATAACACTGAGTGCCCACATTAAAAATGAAGAGAGATTCCAAATAAATAAGCTTATGCTTCATCTCAAAGCCCTTCAAAAGGAAGAACAATCTAACCCCAAAGCCAGCAGAAGACAGGAAATAATCAAGATCAGAGCTGAAATCAATGAAATTGAGAACAAAAAACAATAAAAACAATTGATGAAATAAAGAGCTGGTACTTTGAAAAAATAAAGAAGATAGGCCTCTAGCGAATCTAACCAAAAGAAGGAGAGAAATGAAGCAAATCACTCCAATGAAAAGGGAGTGATCACCACTGACCCCAGGGAAATCCAACAAATTATAAGATCATATTTTGAAAACCTATACTCCTTCAAATTTGATAACTTGGAACAAATGGATAAATTTCTTGACACACACAACATCCCTAACTTGAATCAGGATGATATAGAATTCCTAAATAGCCCAATCACAGACACGGAAATCCACATTGCAATTAAAAGTCAACCAAAGAAGAAAAGCCCAGGACCGGATGGCTTCTCCACTGATTTTTACTACACTTTTGAGGAGGAACTAACACTTCTCCTTATTAAGTTATTTCAAGAAATTTAAAAGGAGGGAATACTCCCATCCACTTTTTATGAAGCAACTATAACTCTGATATCAAAACCCGGCAAGGATACATCAAGAAAAGAAAACTACAGATCAATATCCCTGATGAACTTGGATGCAAAAATCCTTAATAAAGTACTAGCAAACCGTATTCAAAAACTTATAAAGAAGATAATCCATCATGATTAAGTGGGCTTCATCCCAGGAATGCAGGGGTGGTTCAACATACGCAAAACAATTAACATAATTCACCACTTAAACAGAATCAAGGACAAAAACCATATGATCATTTCAGTGGATGCAGAAAATGCCTTTGATAAAATCCATCACCCTTTTAGGCTCAAAACTCTAGAGAAGATGGGGTTCAAAGGACCATTTCTGAACTTTGTAAAGGCTATATATGTTAAACCCTCAGCTAGTATAGTGCTAAAAGGAAAAAAGCTGAAAGCATTTCCCCTAACATTGGGAACAAGACAAGGCTGTCCGCTCTCACCACTTTTATTCAATATTGTTCTTGAGACCCTAGCTGGAGCAATTAGGCAAGAGAAAGAAATCAAAGGGATAAAAATAGGAAGAGAGGAAGTCAAACTCTCTCTTTTTGCTGATGACATGATCCTGTATCTGGAAGATCCAAAAAACCCCATCAATAAACTGCTTGAACTCATAAACAGATTTAGCAAAGTGGCAGGATACAAGATCAACACACATAAATCAATAGCTTTCCTATATGCTATTAATAATAGGACCGATGAAGAAGTCAGGAAATCATTCCCATTCAAAATATCTTCGAAAAAAATAAAATACTTGGGAATTAACCTAACAAGGGAAATCAAAGATCTCTTCAATGAAAACTATCGAATATTGAAGAACGAAATCCAAGATGACCTAAGAAGATGGAAAGATGTCCCATGCTCTTGGTTAGGCAGAATTAATATAATAAAAATGGCCATTCTACCAAAAGCTTTATGTAGATTTAATGCTATCCCTATAAAGATACCTATGTTGTTCTTTACAGACATAGAAAAAGCAATTCTCAAATTCATTTGGAACAATAAGAAACCAAGAACTGCCAAAACATTACTAAGCAAGAAAGATGAAACAGGTGGTTTTGCCATACCAGATTTAAAACTATACTATAAAGCCATAGTAACAAAGAGAGCATGGTACTGGTATCAAGATAGGAAAGAAGACCAATGGAATAGAATAGAAGACCCCGAAACAAACCCTCAAATCTTTAAACATCTGATTTTTGACGAAGAGGGACAAAATATTACATGGAGGGGAGACAGCCTCTTCAACAAATGGTGCTGGACAAACTGGTCATCCACTTGCAGAAAGTTGAAATTAGACCCATATCTTTCTCCTTGCACGAGAATCAAATCAAAATGGATCAAGGAGCTAGGAATTAAACCAGCTACCTTGCAACTGATGGAAGACAAATTAGGTCCAACACTTCAGCATTTGGGAGTAGGCAAAGACTTTCTCAGCATGTCTCCAAAAGTGAAGGAAGTAAAGTAAAAAATCAGTGATTGGGATGCCATAAAGCTAAAAAGCTT
>PVKS010024766.1:0-30671 GCA_004027875.1 Aplodontia rufa | reverse complement strand
GTATTTATAACTCATTGTCTGCCACCAGTGACACCAATATAATAGTTTCCTTCATACAGTGAAAAATAAAAATTCCAGTGAAGCAGTATAAAGATAGAACAGGATATAAAGTTTTGCAATAGAACATGATATAAAGCTTTAAGGTTTTATTTCAGAATAACCTAAATACAGTGATGATCTGAGAAAAATGGTTAAAACATGCATTGTTCCTTCTTACTGTTTTCATATCTCATTTATATCTATGAGAATCAAAGATTTTTATTTGCTACACATATTTGGAATCCCCAAACTTATATTAGTAACCAGAGACAAGGCAAGTTGAATTGCATTGAGTTTATTCACCCCTAGATTTTGAGCCCTTAAGTGACAGGAAAGAATTACAGTAAATATAAGTTACAGTATAAGAACTTCCTCAACACCTCAATTGGAGAATACAGTATTACTAATTAAACACAGAATGGAAGATCTTCAGGAAAATGTAAATAAGACATTCAAAGATAATTTCCTTTCCTTCTGGAAGCTTTCAGTCCATTGAATGATTTAGGAAACATACAAGAGAAAACTATTTAAGTTCAGTAGTAACAACAATGATGAAAATTAAGCAGAGCATGCTATGCAATTTAGAGTTCATGATTTTTCTGAGATGTTAATTTGAGCAGAATCATGAAATAAGTAAGTGAATTAGCCGCATGAAGATGGGAGGAGTAAGTGGAGAACATAGAACTACAGCCTACTCGTAAGAAGAAGCTAGTAGCAATTTCAAGAATTTAGGCAGAAAATATTTCAACACTTTTAGTCTGATGCAGAGGTAACTTTCTTTCTTTCCTGATGTGCCAAAAATTACATTTAGTCTGCAGAAGGTGCAATGCAAACCTTGTCAATCAGTTCACCGTTTAGCAGGACCTTCCAGGACACTAGATTTTAGTTATAGCTGTTGAAACTTTGCTGCTAAAAATTTACTTCTTTCAGTATTTTTTGCTAAAAATTGATGTATTACTGTCCTCACTTCTGAAAGAAATCACATATGCGTCTCAAAAGGCTATCATTTATTTAATACTGTGTGTAACATTCTAAGTACAGACTCATAGGACTTGTTAGACTCTCACTTATTACCAGAGTGTAAAACCAATCAGAAAAGTTGGACTAAAAATCTTGTTTAAAAATCAATACAGGACATACATGCATGGTATCTACCTATTTAAACAGAATGATGTTTTCAATAGGTATACACAGTGTGAAAACAAAAATGCTTATGAAAGGCTTTAATTAGGTTTATTTTGCCAACCTTCCAATGATTGTGAGAAAAATAGCAAATATTTACAAATGGATTTTTCTGCCTCCTTTTTCAGTATGAACCTGAGAACAAATTCATCTTATTCAGCAATTATTTCACTTATTGTAAAGTGACGGTCATCGTTCTGAGTGCTCTGGTGTTTGCTCATTTTATCAGCCTACCCCTGTAGTCCTTATTTGCTGCCTTGTGTTCAGTGTGTTCTGACCACAGAAACTGTCAATAACTGACGTTGGCTGATATCTGAACATTGGCAGCAGGGCTTCAGAGGTCAGATGCTGGCTACTGGCACTGTTCTTTTGAAATGCATTTATTTTCCTAATTGGAATCTCAGTCAATTCGCATAACTATAAAATTATCATGATGATTGGACTTTAATTGGAATGTTGGATTTATAATTTACATAATTTTGATATGACTGGATTCAAATCCATGATGCTGATATGAATTCTAAATACTTCATTTCTTCTTTTATAGTGTTTTTTTTTCTATTTTTCTACTTTCTTTTGAAAATTTGGCTAATTTTTTATAATAGTACTTTTATCCCATTTGTTCATCTATTTCCTAAAATTCTTATTTACATAGTTTAGTGGCTGCACATGGGCTGTATTATAGTATACTAATGTACCATAATCTATCTTAAAATGAGATCATAACTGTTAGAAACAATATTGTTAAAAATTCTAATAGGTGGGACTGGAGTGGTGGCTCAGCAGTTATCCTGGCATGGGCAAGGATGTGGGTTCAATACCCAGCTCCACATACACAACAAAGTGTTGGAGCAATGAGAGCCACATGAAAAACTAAGTAAAATTGATTCTCTCTCTCTCTCTCTCTCTCTCCCTCTCTCTTAGAAAAAAAATTCTGAGGTGTCATAGGAAAATCAAACATGCTCAGGAGTGAGCAAGACAGAGTTTACTTCGACAGAAGAGTGCCCTCACAGAGAGATTCTGATGAGCAAGCACACTTGGGCAGGCTTCCACCTACTTGTATCTCCAACTTTGCACAATCCTACTCTTCACTCTGCTTGGAGGAGCTCAGGGGTACAATCTGCTCAATTGGCTAATACAAAATGTGGGCAGGTACAGAAAAGAGCTACAGGTGTAATGGAATTTTTGATAAGGAGTTTAAAAATGGATTATCTCTGACCAAATGGTTCCCGACCTAAGATGACTTCCTTTTTATACGTGAATCTTAAGACTACATTCTGAAAATGGCCAGACTTCCTGTTTGTCACAGTGATATAAATGGGAATTTTGAAGCAATAGGTAATAGTTTGTACTTTCTTTGCTTTTGTGTTTATATTTTGAGGCATCTTTTCATCTATACATGCTATAAATCACACAATACATTATTCATTAGTTTTATGTTTACTTTAGTCCATTACAAGGTATAGAAGTTTCTAAAAGAGGGCTGGAGTGGTGGTTCAGCAGTTAAGGTGCTTGCCTTGCATGCACAAGGATGCCAGTTCAAACCCCAGCACCATGTACACAATGAAGTGTCAGAGCAAAGAAATCCATTTGACAAATTAAATAAAATTGATTCTCTCTCTCTCTCTCTCTCTCTCTCACTCTCTCTGTCCCCCTCTCTTTCAAAAAACAAAAAAGAAGTTTCTAAAAGAAAGATACATCATGCTTCCCCACAGTTACTCCTTCCAGTGTTTTCATTCCAACCACTATCATTTTCCTTCTACTTGAGAGTTTTCATTTAGTATTTTTTTCTGGTACAGGTTACCTGGTGATTATTTCTTTCAGGTTTGTTATATCTGAGAATGGGCTCTTATTTTTTTCTTTATTTTTGAAAGATACTTTAGCTGGACATGGAACTTTAAATTGGAAGGATTGTTTATTTACCTTTCAATATTTTAAAGATGCTGCTCCTGTCCTCTGACTTTCATTGTTTTCTGTTACTTTGCACGGAATGTGTGCATATATGTGCGAGGATTCGGGATCATTTTAGGTTCCTTTTACCATCTACTTCAAGCTAATTGATTATATTGTGTCTTTATGCTGTTGGTTCACATTTTCTATGCATCCTATGCATTTTTCTATCTACAGATTCTTCACATGTTCTATTTATTTATTTATTTGTTCGTGCTGGGGATTGAACCCAGGGCCTTGAAAATACTAGAAAAGCACACCCCATTGAGCTATACCACCAACCCAAGTTTATTATCTTCATCAAAATTTCTGAAATAGTTTCATTTACTGAAATATGCTTTTCTTTACCTTTGTTCTCCTTAGTAAACTCCAGCTTGATATGTACAAGGTTGTTTGAATTTGTCACTCAGTCTACTGATGCTATGTTCAATTTTGGGAAGAGAGATCTTTCAAGAAAGTTTCTATGTCTTTGTTTATAAGAGCAATGATAGTTTTTCTATAATGAATAATTTGTTGGTAATTCTATATAGTACAACTTTCACCTTACATTTTTATCTTTAGGGGTTCAAGTTTTTTATTGCTTCCATGTTTCTGCTAATATAATCAATACTTCCTATATTTTCTTGATATATGAAATAAAATCTAATAATTGCTTTATTGCATGCACATTTTATTATGTTTCATTTTATGAACTTTGCAGGTATTTTATGTTTTACAAATTGAACATTTAGGATGATCCTGCTTCAATCAAGTCTATTGGTATCATTATTTTTTCCATTTTTCTTTTTCCAACTGAATGTGTTCACTTTGTATCTCCGTATTACATTTTAGTAATTCTGGTAATATTTAAAACAATTTCGCACTGTATCTCCTATACTGATCTCTGACTAGTGACATTTGTTGTTAACTACTGCAAATGCTTCAGGACGGTGAAACCATGCTCATGTAAGACAGCAATTTTAATCCATAAATGCTGTGTGTGTAATAACAGCTACATCAATCATTTGTTCCCTGTTTCCTTCTCTCCTTATTCCTGGAGAAAAGACAATACTGGCTCTAGACCAATTAATAACTCTAGAATGGCCTTTAGGTGTTCAGTGAAAGGACTCATAGATCTCTCACTTCAAATCAAAAACTAGAAATGATTAAGTTCATGGAGGACTACAGGTCTGACGCTGAGATAGGCTGCCTGCACTAAACATCCATGGTGTGAATGCAAGGGAATATAATTGAAGGAAATTAAAAGTGCCACTCCAGTGAGCAAACAAGAGATAAGAACAGAGAGCAGCATTATTGCACACAGGAAAAAAATCCTGGTGATATGGGTAGATTAAACCAGCCACAACATCTTATTAAGCTAAAGCACAATCCACAGCTAGGCCCTCACTGTCTTCAGGTCTTTGAAGAGTGAGGGAGATGAGAAAGCTAGAGAAAAAATAATTTGAAGCTGTAGAAGTCAATTCATGAAGTTTATGGAAAGAAGCTCTCTCCGTGGCATGAAAACGCAAGGTGCAGCTTCACTGCTGATACGCAGGCTGCCGCAAGTTGTTCAGAAGACACAGTTAAGATAAGTAATGAAGGGCCACACCAAGCGACAGATTTTCCACGTTGATGAAGCAGTCTCATAGTAGAAGATGCCACCTAGCATTTTTATAAATAAACAAAGTCAATGCCTGGCTCAAATCTTCAAAGAACCAGCTTACTGTCTTGTTACAGAATAATGCAGTTGGCAGCTTTAAAATGAAGGCAATGCTTGATTACCATTCCCCAAACCCTCAGGCCTTTAAACATTATATTAAATCTACTCTGCCTGCGCTCTATAAATGGAAAAACAAAGCCTATATGACAGCACATCTGTTTGCAACAGGGCTTTCTGAATTTTTTAAGCCTGCAGTGGAGACCTATATTTCAGGAGAAATAAAATGTTTTCTTTTCTTTCTTTTTTTTTTCTTCTTCAGAATAGTATTGCTCATTTATAATGCACTGGGTCACCTAAGAGCACTAGTGGACATATATGATCAGGTTATTGTCATGTCTGCTAACAAAGCATTCATATTTTGGCCCAAGGATTAAGAAGTAATTTCAACATTCAATTCTTAATATTTAAGAACTATATTTCACAAGATTATAGCTACCACAGACAGTGATGCCTTGAATGGATCTGGGCAAAGTAAATTGAAAACCTTCTACAGAGGATTCACCATTCTGAATGTCAAAAAAGAACATTTGTGATTTATGGAAGGAGGTCAAAATACCCACATAGATGGGAGTGTTGAAGTTGACTGCAGCTCTCATGGATGACTTTGAGGGGTGCAGACTTCAGTGGAAGAATTAACTACAGATGTAGATATAGCAAGAGAAACAGAATTAGAAGTGTAGCCTGAACATGTACCTAAACTGCTTCAGTCTTGGGATAAAAACTGGAGTGGATGAAGAATTGCTTTTTGTATCTTAGCAAAGAAAATGGTTTCTTGAGATAGAATATGTTCCTGGTGAAGAGGCTTCAAGCATTATTGAAATGATAACAAAGGTCTTTCAGTTGATAAAGTAACAGCAGAACTGAAAAGGATTGACTTCAATTCTAAAATAAGCTCTATTGTAGGTAAAATATTATAAAACAGCATCATCCGCCACACAGAATTTTTTCATAAAAGGTTTAATTGCTACAATAAACTGTTTTTACCTTAGTTTAAGAAATTTTCATCCCAACCTTCAGCAACCACCAACATGATCAGTTAGAAACTGTTAGCATCAAGGCACGAGTTCCTACACTACCAAGATTATGATGTTCTTAAGGCTTATTAATAGCCTTTTTGTCAATAAAATATTTTAATTCAGATTCACACATTTTCAGGTGTAAAACTGTTGCACTTGAATAGAACACAGTGTAGTGTACATGTCACTTTATGTCACTTTACTTGTATGGGAAAACAAGAAAGTATATGACTCATTTTATTGCAATATCACCTTATTGCAGTTGACTGCAATGGAACTCTCAATGTCTTTTGCTTCCTAATTTTATTACATCATGCATTCCTAGTGCTGTAAATTGGATCTCCGTTGTTACAAAAGGACCTGGTCTAAAAGATGATACACAGGTTGGAGCTGGTGGGTGGTGGTGGAAGTTTTGAGAGGTGTGGTCTTGGGAAAGATCATTAGACCATTGGCAGTGTGCTGTCATAGGAAATTATGAGATCCAGGTCCCTTCCTGTGACTCATTTTGCTTCCTAGCAATGAGTTTTGTTCTGCCATGCATGCTTCCACGATGTGCTTGCTACCTAATCACAGGTCCAATGCATTGGGTGCATTCTCTCAGGGGCTCTCATCTCTAAAACTATGAGCTACTATATACTTTTCTCCTTATAAGTTGATTATTTGGGGATTTCTCATTATAGTAATATAAAGTTGACTGGTACACTAAGTAAGATTTCTACTCTCTTCATTTTGGATCATAATTCTGTAGCCCTCTTATGTCTATAAAAATTATCCCCAAAGTCCTTTCCAGAGAAAGACCACAGTCACATCACAATTTAAAGAAACACAGACAGAATCACAATTAAAATGTTCCAAATTCCTTATTCGTTGTCACTACTTGCATTGAAGTGTTAGTAATTTTGACCAGGAAGCATATAGCTTAATTTCACTTATGGATAGTAGATGAAATCCTAAATCCATATTATCAAATAGAATGCAACCTTTTTAAAAATTATGCAGTTTTACCAGCTATGATTTATTACAGAAATACAAAAAACGATTCAATATTATGAAATCATAAATACGCCAACCATGTTAATAAAACACAGAAAACCCACAAAAGGCTTACACTCATTGATGTGAAAAAGAAATTAAAATTCAATACTAAATTTTATTTAAAATCATCCAGTAAACTAGAAATTAAGGGTTTTTTTATAAATTGTTAAATATTCGTAGTCAAGTCCAAAAACCATATTATTATTTAAAAGAAAAATATTAGCATTACTATGTAAACTTACTATTTGCATCTTTTATTGTTAAAGTATATTATTGCTTAATACAATTAATGAATACCTAGAAATTGAATAATGTGCATTAGTAAAAGAGGACCAAAATTTTCTCTTTTTTTTTTTTTTGTAGATTACATCCAGATTTCCTGGAAACATGATGCTATCCAGCGTATCTTTATAAGATTAGGAATAAAATATAGGAAATTTTAGGTAAAAGGAATAAAAGAAAACAAAGAAAAAGATGAAACATGAAATGAATGGAGAATAGTTAGGGGTACCATTTGCAAATGTGAATATTCAGAAATTGTAATTAAGCTTTTTTTCCAGACATTTTACTTAAAACTGTTAGTAATGGCTTTTTTAATTTAATCTTAGTAGATTTTCCTAAAAGTGCATTTAAGACAAATCAGTCAGTAACTTTGCCTCAAATCATACTTTAATAAAATTAATTGGAAAATAAAATATTGACTTTCACATATATGCATCCACTTTCTAATAAGAGCATTTGTTTATAAAGAGCAGATGAAAATGTATCTGGAATCATAATATGCATGTAAATTTCTTAATGCAACATACACAATAATATTGTTAATTTTTTATTTATGAGGACTTTGAAGTTCGTTTTATTAAGAGAGTTTTAAGGTTTTATTTTAGACCATATTGAACATTTAACTTTGCTAATAAATGTTTTCTTCAGTCTTGCCACACTAAAAGTTTCTTTAGATTGAAAATTATTTGAACAAAATTGCAAATCTTTCAGGGACAAAAAGAAAAAAGTACGTGCTGTGAATTTTGAAACCAACCTTTTTTTACTCCCAACTCTTCTTGGCATATGCTTAGATACTGCGTATAGTCACTTGAAACAAGCCCAAAGGAGTCATAAAAACTTACAGGTGAAAAATCTTGTTACTTTTTAAACATTATAGAATGGATATATAAAGCACAAAAAATGACAAAATTTATTACTCTCTAGTGAAACAAATGCAACGATAATTTTAGAGCATAAACTGAGAAAATTACCATAAATTTTACATCTTCAACAACATCTGGAGATTTTCTATTTTGAAACTGCAGTTTGAAGTGGAAGGCTTAATCCATCACTCACTACTATTGCTTTTAAGTCTCAGTTTTAGGGATTTAGTTCATAATAAATGAATGAAATGCTTTTTTCTCTTTTAGATAAGTACATTTAATTATGAAAAGAGTAAGACTATATAGTTCAATGCTTATCCTTGAATTCCTTAATTGCAAAACATACTTCTGGAACACAATATATTTTTTTTCTGAACTTTGTTCCTTAAATTATTTCAGACCTTATCAATTAAGAAATAAACATGATAGAATAATTGAAGCCACAATATTCTATTTGCCATCCAATTCCCCAAATTATTTCTCAAAAGAAATACGTTTTTAAAATGTGTTCTTTATGATTCTATTTTTTGTAATTTGACTACATTTTAAGTCCTCTTATATCATAGTGAATATTGTTTTTTAGAACATCTACTAATTTGTAAAAAACATCACCTGGGTGAAATGTATTTTATCCCAATAGTTACTTATTAAAGTGACTGAACAAAAAAGATTTTTTTCCTCAAATATCATGTGCTAAATTTATATTTGTTAACTTGAAAATACCTTTGCAAAAATCTTTGCCATTTTGTATAATGTAATATATAATATATTGTACTATGTCCTTAATACTTGATATATGTACTTATATTATCTCCTTATACAAAATGTGAATCATAGTGATGATTGTAAGTTCAAACCCCAGCACCATGTATACAACCAAGTGTCCAGAGCAATGAAAATCTCATAAAAAACTAAATACAATTGGTCTGTCTCTCTCACTGTCCCTTTCTCTTTAAAAAAAAGAAAAAGAAAAAAAAAAGAAAAAGAAAAAAAAGAGAACCTATTCTCAGAAATTAAAAGAGAATTCCAAACTCCATCCAATGAAATACCATACAACGACTGCATAATGCCTTTAACATGGAAATGTTTTATACAATTAGTAGCCATGAACACTGAAAATGATAATGTGTGTAAGAAAGTGTCTTTATGTTTTTCCTAAAATTGAGTTCATTGTGTTTTTCATGAACTGCCTTTCATACAGATTGTGTTAGTGCTATTAGTAATTTTAAGACTTCTGAAGTATATAATTATGGCAATAATTATAAATAATTTCAATTTCAATCATTTCTCTATGAGCACAGATTTACCTTATATTATAAAGAAAATAGCTATACACATTTGGGCTGCATTATCTTGGGATAATTAGAGTTAACAGCTTTTGATCAGTGATTCAATATAAAAGCTGTACCATCTAGTTGATATTTAGTTATCCGTCAATCCTCTATAACTACATTCGATTATGTTTTGAGAGAATAATTCCCTCATGCCAAACATTTAACCAATGTCCTCAAGAACAGTTACTTGAAAAAGTGCCAGCCTGTAAAACAGTTAGTACGACAATAAGCAGGACAATACACAAATCTAAATGACTTCAATGAAAAGATAGAAAATTATTTTTATGTACTGAATATATAATATTTCCATTTTATTATTGTTTTACTTAAATATTATAGAGGATGTCAATGATGGTAGATGTAATTTTTAAAAATATTTTGTCTTTTAATGTGATAGCTGAGAAATGTATTTATGAAAAAGAAAAGAAGCTAAAAATTAACTCAGGGGAAGTATATTTCTCAAGTTGCTGTCCTTTAATTGAGAGACTGAAAAAAATGTTAAATATAAAAATGTAGGCACATGTGTCACCATCTACAAATAAAAAATATTGAAGAAGAAAATGAAAGATAAATCAAAGTTTCATTCCAAGGCTACCTTCAGTTGTTTATGCTCTGCCAATTTTTATTTCTCTTTTATTCCCTTTAGATGTACTATCACAACCCTGTGAAAACTCTCCCTTTAATTTTCCTGTTGGTTCCCTCTTGTGCTACCATTTGCCCCAGAATCTCATGTTATTCTTCAAAGTGATAAGAGTATTTTTCACCCTCACAGCCTCTGAATTCTCCCCATCAATATTTTTGCTATTTCAACAATTCAAAAAATGATCTAGCTTAATATCAGTAGATCAATATTAGGCACAGATTTGAACATCTAATTATTACTTTGAAGATGGCAATATTCTGGAGATGAAGTATATTAGCCTTCTATTAGTATAAAATATCTGTGATCATTAATTTACTAAAAGAAAAGGTTAGTTTTGGCTCACAGTTCTGGTGGTTCCAGCCTGTGAATGGTTGACTCATTTGCTTTGGGCATGCCATAAGCCAGCACGTCATAGAAGGAACATGTTACAGAACAAAATTTCCTAACCCAAGTTGAAGAAGCAAACAGAAGCAGCCAGGGGATGAGGGTCCTACAATCCCTTTTGAAGACACACCTCAAATGACCTCAAGCTCTCTTATTAGGCTCCACCTCCTAAAATTTCCACTATCTACCAATAATGCCAACTTGGATACTAATGCCTTAATACCTGGGCCTCTGGAAATATTTAAAATACATTTTTTAGCATAATACCTAGGTTTTAATACCTGGGACTTGGGAAGAAATTAAAAAATCAAATTATAGCATGAGTATAGAGAACTGTTATGATCAGCACCAACAAACCATCAAGAGATGACAGTTACTCAAAGAATAAAGTGCTCACTATAGTTATTGAAAAAATATAAATATTGAAAACAGAGAAAAATGTTTAGCCTCTAGAAAATTTGCACTCCAGCAGGACAATGCAATATGCTAAAAATATAATAAAATATAAAGAATATTATACATGAAAAAGTGGAATAGATACAAGTAAGAGAGAGCAGAGTTTCTGGGGCAGTATATAAATCAGGAGGAATATTTGAAATAACCACTACAGAAAGTCAGGTGTTTGAACAAAAATTTAACATGATGATCAAGGTAACCATGCTCCTACCCAAAGAAAGATAATCACCAGCAAAGGCCTCAATTATTTCAAGAACTACTGTAAGAATGATGGATTTTAATTGGGTAAAATGGGGAGCCTTTAGACAATGTTTGGCTTTTTGTTATTGTTTGTTTATACCAATAAATATTTAATATTTTGAGTCAGTAAGCCTTTTCCATTGTTTGTTAAAGCAGCTAACAATATTTGCCCTAATATATTTAGTAAATAAATATACTATTTTCCAAATTACATTTTAGGTACCCACAAAAATAGACATTTCATCTTCATTTTAAAACTTATTAAAATAGTTTTGCAATTTTCTTACAGTTTTAAATCTTTCTATTTGTAGGATCATTTTCTTTTACAAAAAATGAAACAATTCAGGTAATGAGCAATGGTAAGTTGATGCATACATTTCAATTCATGTTAAGCCAATAAAATGTGCTGGTGAACAAAATCCAATATGAAAGAAGCAAAGAAGAGAAGAATATCTCTAAGATTTTCAGTCTCGGTGAATGATAGGATAGAATACCATCAGTTGGTATCCTGGAAAAATGAGATTTAAACAGGTTTTGTGAAGAAATTAAAAAGATAAATTTAGGATATAAAATGTTTTATGTTTGTTATAAATGCTATATATCAATGATTATTGGGTTGACTATACAGTTGAATTTCAAGGGACACATACAGAGTGAAGACATACATTTGAAAGAAATAAGATAATTTATTAAATGACATGATAATGCATGAGATCATCTAAAAAGTTACTATAGAAATAGAAATATAAAAAAGATGTAAAAAGATAAGATGCAATATTCAAGAAATGAATCTTGTGTCACTCATTGTGGGGAAAAACTGGAATAATTGACAAAGAGAATGAGAACGATTAGGCAAGTTGAATAGAAGGAAATTCAGGGATATGTGATATCCATAAGAACAAATTGAAGTTTAAAAAATTATGTCCCTCAATCATGTGAAAAAGATATGTTTAATTCACCATAAATTTTGACAAATCGGAAATAATTTGCAATTTAAAACTACTATTGCTAAAGTGATGATTTTGAAAACAGTATAGATAAGAGAAAGCTGGAGGACAGGAATTTAAAAACTGAATATAAAGTTTCTAATGAAATATAATTTAATGGGAAATACAGAAATGGCATACTAGCGAAAAGCACGGGTATGATCATGTAATATATATATGTGATTTGATTTTCCTTTTTATGTGTGTGTGTGGAGGGGTGCTGGAATTGGACACAGGCTCTTTGGATTCTAGACAAGTGCTCTATCACTGCACAATAACCCCATCACAAATATGTATTTGTGTGTTTGTGTATGCATATGTATGTGTGTGATCACATATCTCAGTGTATATGCTAATGGAAATACTTTGGTAGAGTAAGGAAAATTTTCTAATGTGTCAGGAGGGAAAAATGCATTTGAAAAAAATGCATTTGGAATGCATTTGGAAAAAAGAAAATCATGATATCTAGTGCACAAGAAGCAGATCTTAAATGACATGTGACCAGATTAAATTCATAAATAATTGAGAAAAACAATAGTAATATATATAGATAAAAAATTTTGGTGGAAGGTTAGAGTTTATAGCAGATATTTCCAATTGTTTCAATGTTTTCTGTGAAGGGAAGTTTTATAAGTATTCAAAGGGAAAAGAAAAATAATTAAGTAAACTCATCTTGACAAGTGCTTTGATAGAGAAAGTGGGCATTAAGAACCACAAAAAGCTAGAGGTCATGAATCCAAAGTGAATCTTAATTAGTTCAATTCTCTCCTTTTTCAAAATTGTTCATGAAAAAGTGTTTTTAAATGTGCTATTCAACCTACAATAATAGTAGACCAACCAAATTCAAATAAAAAATCAAACAAATGTTTTTAAATTTTGAAAATAGTAGTATTCATCCATGTAGCTTATTCAGTTTTTAAAAATGTATCAGTAGATCTATCCAGAATGGTTCAGTCATGTTTCCAATAGTTTTATTGTAATTTCTTATTTCCCTTAAGTTATACAAAAATGAATTTAGGTATAAATTTAGGTAAAATGATTTAGGTATAAACCTAATATTAAATAGTAAAATTCAGATAAATTATTGTAATTTTCAATGAGTTAGTTCACATCATGTTAAACTAGAACCCTTTCCAATGTTGTGCATCCAATTACAAGACCTCTACCTAAATGAAAAAGAGACTTGAGAATATAAATGCTTTTTTTGAGCATCTCTTAAGTTTACCATTTTCAGTCTGTATTCCTTGCCACAATGTATATCTCCTTTTCCATGTTAATCATATAACTCAGTATATTATTAATCATTTTATAGTTGAAATGTGAAAGCTATTCTTCACATTATACAAAAATCCATCAGTTTCTAAAACATATATAACTACATCTAAATTTTTAATAATTTAAAATAAATACAATCAGAGATGGCCTTAAGGTTTCTCTCAGTTCAACCAATCTTTGCTTTTTTATTATTATTAAGGAGTTGAGCTGTTGTACAATTATAATCATAAATGCATATAAAGAAACAATATAAGCTTTTGATCCTAATCCAGAGTCACCCTTACATCACCCACAACACAATCTCTTGGTTCTTCCATTTTTCCCCCTCTATAACAATTATAAATGCCTATATATATGTGTGTGTATGTAAATGTCCACATATAACTGCGTATGTATATTTTATATATATATAAAATTGTGAATTTTCCAGAGTTAAATGATTGCATAAGTATTATTTTGCTTTTGGGGTGGGGAGGTAAAGAGTATGTTACATTGTTGATTGTCTTCCTAAATCCCACTCTATCATCCCTCCTTCTCCCCAATCCTCCACCTCGCCCCTCCACCCACCCCACATATCTATCGTTCCACTAGATTATGTGTTCCTATGCTTTTGACTACTTTTCATACAAGCCTGGGTTTTGGTCTAACCTCCACAAATAAGGGAAGACATTTTACCCTTGAGTCTTCTGATTTGGCTAATTTTGCTCAACATAATTTCTTCTGTTGCCATTGTAAATTGAGCTGCTATGAACATTGATTTTGCTGTGTCAGTGTAATATGCTGATTCTAACTGCTCTGGGAAAATACCCAGAAGAGGAATAGCTGAATCCTACAATGGATCCATCCCTTATTTTTTTGTGGAGTCTCCACACTGCTTTCCAGAGTGGCTATACCAGGTATGCAGTCCCACCAAAAGTGAGCTAGTGTTCCTATCTCCCTACAACCCCTCCAGCTTTTGTTATGGTTTATATGTTTCATCTTTGCCAATCTGAAGTGAGGTGAAACCTTAATGTATTTTTATTTGCATTTCCCTGATTGATGGGTAAGGAAAATTACCAGAAGCCGCTCAGCCAGGCAGTAAACCCCTACTCACTGTTTCAAAATCTACAGAATTGGGAACTCTTTGCAACCCATTGCCTCAGGCCCTTATCATAGGATCCCAACTATACTGAAAAACTCAGTTTAATCCCTACCCTACTGCAAAATGCAGTTTAAACAGAAAACTCTCACCTTTGGCCCCTCCTCTTTAATTCCCTCTATATCTACCCTAGCCTGTAAGCAGCAGGTGGGTCCCAGACTCCACTAGGCCCCCTTCCACAGGTTTCTCCCAAAAAAAATCTGTGTTACTGTTGAGCCACCTGTCTCCTTGATCTTTATTTCCTTCATTTTCGTCTCCTTCTTTACACTGATTACTTGTGATTTTAAGCACTTTCTCATGTTTCCATTGGCTTGCTCCATTTCCTTTGTTGAGAAGATTCTGTTTAGCTCTCTGGCCCACTTATTGATTGGACTGTTTGTTTTTGATATTAAGTATTTTGAGTTCTTTGTAAATTTTGGCTATTAGTCCCATTGGTGAAACACAGGCCATGATTACCTCCCATTCTATAGGTTCCCTCTTGACAGCTTTGACCAATTTGTTGGCTAAGCAAAAGCTTTTCAATTTAATGGCATCTCACTCATTTTTTATTTTAAGTTTTTCATTTTGGACGTCATGTTGAGAAAATTGTTGTCAACTCCCGTATGCTGGAGTTTTGCTCTTAACTTTTCTTCTAGCAGTTGTATGCTAGCTGCTTTAATTCTTTTTTTCTTGATTCTTTTTGATTTGACTTTTGTGCAATGTGAGAGGTAAGGATCTAACTTCAACTCTGTGCAGAAGTTGTCCAATTTGTTCAGCACCACTTGATGAACAGGCTGTCACTTCTCCATCTTGTATTTTGAATCTCTTAGTCAAATATCAGATGTTTAAAGATTTGTGAATTTGTCTCAGTCTTCTATTCTAATTCATTGGTCTTCATGCCTGTATTGATATCAATACCATGCTGTTGTTTTATTGTTTGTTTGTTTAACTACAGCCCTACAGTGTTATTTTAGATCTGCTCTTGCAAAACGACCTGTTTTGTCTTTCTTGATAATTAATGTTTTGGCATACTTGGTTTCTTGTTGTTCCAAATGAATTTGAGAATTATTTTTCCTACATTTGTAAGGAATGACATTGGTATTGATGCTGGTTTGGTGGATATTGGGTCCCTGCCCTCTCAGAGTGGAAGAATGAAACCAAGGTACACAGAGGCAAGTGGAGCAAATAGAGTTAATTTAAGAAAGGACAGAAAGAAAAGACTTCTCCAGGAGAAGGAAGTCTCAGAGCTGAGAACTTGAAGAGATGAGACTGGCCCTATTTAAGATTCTCTTCCCTTGATTAATAATTGTCTTCCCTCCCCAATGCCTAGGTGTATGGGTGTGAAATTCTGATCTAGTCTTTGGTTCTGGGTCACCAGCATCTTTATCAGCAGAGCGGAATTTACTGTTTAGACCACCATGGTTAGCTAAGGGGATGTGAAGCTGATATGCACCTCTGCTTACTTAGGGCAGTGAATGATCTTTGCCTTGTCAGAAAAAAAAAAAAAATGACCATCAGCTAATTTCCTCCTTATTGACTGGCATCATTATGTCTACACTGACTACCTAGCTTTCTCTGCATCAGTATCTTGATAGGAATTACATTGAACCTATATAGCACTTTGGGCACAATGGCCAGTTTATTCATTCTGTTTAACCAAGAAAATAAACATCTTTCCATCTTCTCAGGTTTCCTTCAACTACTTTATTCAATTTCAATAAATTTCACTGTAGAGGTCTTTTAATTCCCTTTCTAGATTAATTTCCAAGTATTTTACGCTTTTTGAAGAGATTGTGAATGGAACTGATTTCTTGATTTTTTCTTCTGCTCTATTATTATTATTATTACTGCATAGGAAAGCTATTGATTTATGGGCATTGATCTTATACCCTGCAAATTTGCTAAATCTGTTTATAAGCTCAAGGAATTTTTTGGTGGAGTTTTTTGATCTTCCACATGTAGGATTATATCTTGACCAATCTGTTGACAGACTTCTTTCTTCAAGACCCTGATTTCTCTCTCATAAGAACCTTTTCTTAAAATGTCCATATAGCCTAAAGAGATTCCTTCTCTTACTTTTAAACCTTTGTGCATTTGCTAGCTTTGTTTCACTGTGACAAAACACCTGAGTTAAACAACCTTCAGGAAAGAAAGGTTACTTTCACTCATAGCTCCTGAGGTTTCTTTTGGTAAGCTCTATTGCTTTTGGAACAGTAGCAGTGTAAAACATACGGATGGGAATGTATTGTGGAGCAAAGCTGCTCACCTCATGGTGGCCGGGAAATAAAGAGAGTGAGAGAGATAGTATGTGTGGTACAGAAGGAGTGAAGATGGGAAAGAGATAAAAAAGAAGGAAAAAGAAACTGAAATTTGAATCTGAAAGTCTTTTGCTAAGTTTCTTCATACATATCCCCACACCATTCAGTTTTTCTCCCAGGCTTGTCATTCCTAAATTTTTGAGAATTCTACAAAATTTAAAAGTATCATTAATTCATCCATTTATGAAAATTGGACAGTCCACTGTTAATTATCCAAAAATAAAATACCCAGAAATATATTTATGTAATATGTTTATCAAAGGTAAGTGTATTTTAAGAAACCTAGAAATATTTTATTCATCCAAAAACTTTCTGTTGATCAATTTAGAGGAGATATCATCCTGAAACTCTTAAGGAAGGTCAGACCATCATAAAATTTCTGGTGATCACAAGGCTGATGCCATCCCCACCCGCCTTACTATTTTCACCCTTTACAGAATTTTTATTTTCTTTAAATAAAAAACTCCCTGAGACACTAATAATGGTTCACACTCTTAATATAGCCTGCATTCTCCTCAGAGAATGCATATATTTACTTTTCATTTTCTACTAATGTTCTTTCACCCGTTCCATGAGTCCCCAAAGTCATAACTCTTCTAGCATTGTTGAAAAGTCAAAATCCAAAATCTCCTCTGAGCTGCAATGAAAACATATTGTTTTGAACCTCTAAGAGGGGAAAAATAAGTTATAAATTTCCTCCATTCAGTGGTGGTATGGGCACAAGGTAAGCATTTCTACTCCAAAAGCAAGGAATTTAAAATGCAATAAGGGAGAATCAAACCAAGGTAAGACCAAAATCCATCAAGGGAAACATTGAATTCTGTAGGTTCTCCTCTGAAATATCAGACCCATAAGTGTGGGATGTAGGCCCCAAAAGGTTAGAGTAGCCACATCAATATGGAGCTGCAACTCCCATGGCCTCTCTTGGGTTAGCTCTGCTCACCACCTGGTGCTTTCCTCAGCAAATAACACATGCCTGGCATCTCTAACTTCCCAGGATTTCAATTGTGACTTCCTCTTCATCATCACAACTTTATGCTTTATCTTGTCAGGCCTTGCTTGCAGGGACTCCAACCTGACCACACACTGCCTGGACTCATACATTTTACTTTAAAATCTCAGTGGAAGTCTTGACCCCACAACTCTTGCATATCCCATGCCTGCAAAACCCATATCATGTGAAAGACACCACAATCTTATAGCATTGGGAGTTTTACCATGAGGGTCTGCTCCAACTTGACTACTACAGATTCTATGTGATTTTGTGATTGAAAGAGAGAAACAAGTCTCAAGTAATCAGTTCTCTAGGTATCCCTTCCCAAGCAGGATAGATAAAATATTTGAGGGAAGTTAGCACTTCTATGCCATTAAGCATATGTAGGTAGGGTCTTGCCATTACTGAGATTCTACTAAGATCTTTTCATTTGTCTTCTGTAAAGTACCTGACATTTTTAATGATTCTAATGACTTTAGCAACTGTGCCCTCCTTGGCCACAATTATCCTGGACAAAGTGCACATTTTTCAAAAAATTTTGTTCTGCTTTTTGCTTCTGACTCTCACAGTAAATCTTACCTAAAGCAATCAGGACACCCTTGCCCCTGCCTGAATTCTATGCTGACTTGAAATTCAGTCCACCCAGTTCATTAGTCTGTCAACTTTACATTCAGCCTCCAACAAATCTCAGCATGGGAAAATTGTAGGCAAGTTCTCTCCCAGAATATAACACAAAGGGCCTATAGTGCAATTCCAAATAAAGTTCTCATTTCCATCCCAAACTTCATGATAGTTGCCAGTACTCTTCCTATTCCTATCAATATTCTGGTCTTCAAAGTCCCCACAAGAATACCCCATTGAGTAACACTTAGAATATTCTAAGGTTTTTATAATCTGCTTCTCCAAACTTTTAAACTCCTCCTGCAAAACACTTCCAAATGCTCCTGAACAACACTATCAGAGATAGAGCAATGACTCCAATTCTGTGTAAAATATTCTCTATTAACTTTCCACAGAAGAATGACCAAACACCTAAGATGAGTAATGAAGGAAGAGGAAATATTTACTTTGTCTCAAAGTTTCAGAGGTTTCAATCACTGTCTGGGTGAGGCAAAACTTCATAGCGGGGAGTATGTGACAGAGCAAAACTTCTCCCTGCATGGCAGTCAGAAAGCACAGAGAGAGAGAGTAGTCAGCATCCCAATATCCAATTTGGTTTATGGTCATAGCTTCAGTGTTCTCATTTCCTTCCACTCCATCCTACATCTTAAAGATTCCACCAACTTCCAATAGCACCATCCACTGGGCACTCTTGCTTTGACACATGAGTTTTTGGTGCACACTGAAGATCCAAACCATAACAATGTAATTGGAAATTCTTTCTCTTCCTCTTTGAAATGTAAGTTTTATGGTATTTTTTTATATATATATAACTTCTTACCAGTTTCCCAAGTCAGGTCTATCTTTTTCCAGGACTGAAACCATTCTTTTGAAATAAAAGCATCAAGAAAGACGAATTCCCCATCTACTCATTGTGGGAGGGCAGAAGCTTAATTTCAGTGGGAACTTTGCTTTTGTCATGGATATATGAAAAATTTAACTTGTAGGGGCAAGGTCAATTAGTCAACCCAGATACTCTAATGTATCCCCCATCCCAACCAGCCAGACTTTGCACTTAAAATCTCTTCTGCTCTTTGTTTTAATTGCCAATTCACAGTGTTATCTTCTCTCTCCTCTTGAATAAGTTCTTCTTTATCTGTTTAATTTAGTATGCTGTAATTGTTTCCTGGAACATTAGTTAATGTTATTGTGTTGTACAATATGACACTTTCAGTTTCAAGAAAAAGCTAAAGATAGAATATAAAAATGAATACTATCGATGACAAATACATTGTGTGAGAATAGGCTACTTTTTTGTGTTCCCTAAGGAATCTTTCGGTGAGTTTCCATGCATACTGCAACTCTTGAACTATATGTGATAGCTTCAAAAGTTCAACTAGTAGGAAATATTTTCCTTACTCTCTCTGGACTATAAAATTGTGCTTATCTTAATACTTTTGAATTATTGAAAAATCGTTGGAATTTGGCATGGACGTAAAGCAAATATCTTGTACTAAAAATCAATAATAGCAGTTTTGAAAATCATTTTGTATTGATGAGGGTATGCTTTCAGAAAAAGACTTAGCCTACAATTTGAAACTTTATAGTAATATGAAAACAGTTCACAGTCACTATAATTTAGAATTTAACTCACATTCAAATTGAAATGGGTGAAAAAATAAATCCCTGTATGAAATTGTTCTCACTGTATGTGTTTTGAAGCATCTTTTATAATGTAAAATCAACATTGCTATTCTAGTCACAGCAAAGCACTTTCCAAAATGTCACATTAAACTTATTACTAGAAGAATAACAAGGCTCTCTAATATGATTGTTCTTTCCTCATAAGAAAGGCAAAAATTGCCAGTACTTTAGAGCTTAAAATAAGATGTAATTGGAGTTAGATGAATTACTTTTGATGAATATGCATTTCAAATGGTTATGTTTAAAAATATATATGAGTATGCCTCATCTTCATTTTAACCTGTATTTAGCAGACTACATTTTTACTTTGAATAGCTTCATATTAACTCAATATCAAAATTGCTAGAGTTACATTATACAAAAGTTTGATATAATGTAATAGTTCCCAAAATTTTGACTTTCTCTAATCTTTGTTATTTTAGTGACACTTGTCATTTTATCACACTTTTGTCATATTTTTATCAAACTTTTATTATATGCTTCATTTCTCTTGTTCATAGTTCCTTCCTTCTTTTAGAATATTATGGTGTGCTTCCCTTTTCTTTTAATGGAATGGTTGATAGAAAACAAAATTGATCAATACTACTGGCAGTGCTCAATATATGAAACAATGCCATATTTTTAAGTAAATTATAACAACTGTGTTTTCAACAGAAATTTGCTATCATTGGTCAATTGTATTTACATTTATCCTTAGCCATTACAAGCTTCTTATTGTAACAGATGACTATTGTTATTCATTAGAAGATGCAGATAAAAGATATAAAACATTTTGAAGTAAGAGTAATATTTGAAGAAAACACAAACAGTCTAGAAAGTTAGGTTTTCAACCTAACTTTGCATTTAATTTGAATTTTACTTCAATGGTGCTTAAGTAATTATATTTCTTCCTAATCTCCAACTTTCTTTACAAATTACTGTATTTTTTGCATTTTTCTCTACCACACCACACAACATGACTTATCTCACATCATTAAATCACATTGATACATTTCATTTTTCAACTATATTGCTTCTTTAGCCTTACTCCAAATAGTTGGCCAACCTGATTCTTGCCAAATTCTTTGCATTTAGTTTTTCACTGTGTACTTCTCATAATTTAACAGTTTCTCCTAAACTGTTTACATTGTTGAACTATAATTTCATGCTATAAATGAACGGTGATGTTCCTTAGAGTGTGGCCTTAGAGTATTTTCTTCTCTCTTGTTATTTCTGCTACAATCTACTTGCCTCCAAGTAAAATCAACATTAAACTTGGAAGATACGAAATCCTGAAAATTCCTGAGTTACGCCCCCAAAGAATTACTTCTAGAATGACATATAATATGGACATATAATATGGATTTTTCCACAGCACTTGGAGTTGCTGTGGGAAAGAGGAGTTAGAATAAGAACAATGTGATATCTAGGCACTATCCTTTAGAACTGAATAAAAACACTGAGGAAGAAAATCATACCAAGAATATTTTCTGTCTCCAGATAAACACAAATGGGAAATCTGCAATTTAAATCAACTCCTTTTGAAATGACAGCGATTATGAACTACTGCCAATTTTGTTCATTAAAGACATATTATACCAGAGCTGAAATTTACAAATATGCAGGAATAAATGTCTATGACAAATCTTAGGTTTTGTATATACATATATATATATATATATATACACACACATGAAATTTTTTCTCTAACATATCAATTCATATACCACACACACACATACACAGTTATTGCTATACTAGATATATATATCTATTAAATATATGAATAGATATAATGATATTCATATAATTTTAATGTTACCAAATTATTCAAACTTGTATCTATTCTTAACAGAAAGTTCTGTTTAGATATTTTGACAAATATGCCTTCTTCAAGTAAGTAATTTTTCTTTTCTGAGGTTATTTTAATTATCTTTATAAATATTTTATGTTATAGGGGCATATTATGATAATTCAATCACATTCTTATATAACAGATCTCTTCATCTCCCCCTGCACAGTTAGCGGAATTTAATGAAAAAGTAACACATTCATGTAGGACAATTCACCCTGGGCTTTCTTTAAGCAACTATATTTTATTGACTATATAGGACAAAATAGAAAGGTTATTTATTTCACATTTTTGTAATGCATTTTCAATTCACATATGCTGAATATTCATATGATTAAAACATTCTTATTAACATACCATATGATTAGTTACTATAAAATGTCTTTATGCATTTGATCATTGTAGGATAAACATCAATTCTTAGTCTCTGTCATCTTCACATAGTGACAGTAAATTTCATGTGAATGTGTATTTCCAATATTCTTATTATACAATGTATGAGAACTGAGCATTTTTCAATTATTATTTTCACTCCACATATGAGAAATTTTCAAGAATTTAATGGACACAAATACAGGATCTCCTAGGATGGTATAATTAAGTGGTGAGTAGGCAGACCACTTATAATTAATTTGCACTAATATCAATATTTCCTTGTTATTCAGGTTATTTGATATGTGACACTATTCAAGGAATTCCTTGTTACTCTACTTTTAAAATAACATTACTGTCAGTGAAACTCACATATTGTGTTAAACATATTTAGGGTGCTAATTCAGAGGAAAAAATTAATCTAATATGAAATTATGTTTTTTTAACTGACAATAATAAAATACATTTATTAGTACACTGAAAAATTAATCTAAATGCCTATGCTGTACATTCTGTGGCAATTTTCCCTCAACACATTCTGATCACTAAATTTTATAATCAATATATCTTGAAATTAAGTAGAGCTTTTCAGCTAGATGAGAAGTTAATCATGAGAAGTTTTGGTGTACTGCTGGTTAAAAAAGAAAGAAAGAAAGAAAAACATAACATTAGAGTTTTTAAAATGTCTGTGTTAGAGTGTACTATGCAAGCAACTTGCCTTTAATAAAAACTCCAGGTAAGTCCGGACAGGATATACGTTAGAATAAAAGTCAAACATTTCATCTTTTTTAAGACTAAATTTCACCATGAATTAATTCCATTCCCTTTCAGAAAAAAATAAATAAAGCTGATCCTACTCTAATTATTCTGATCCTACTATAATTAAAATAAGCTGATTTTTTCTCTAGAGGAATATACCGTCATCAAAAATGTTTTTTCAATGACAATTCTGATCATTCAAAAATGAAAGAAAGAGCATGCTAAGAAATATAGACAACCAGAATCAAAAAGAGCTGTTTAATAGCCGAGTAGTATTCCATTGTATAATACTACTCTGTTGGAGACTGAAGCCAACATGATGCTTGGCCGGATGCCAGAGAAAAGTATTAGTAGTAAACAACTCTGCAAGAGGCCCAGCTGGCTTGCAACTTCCCGAGTAATTAGCAAACTGCCTGACCACATGACTAAGCTATTTGGCTGTTCTATTGTTGCAACTGATTGATTATGTTTGTTCTGTGTCCCTATTGAGGGTTTTGTAACAAATTAATACCGGCAAATTAATACCGGGCGTACAGGGAAATAGGAGAGGTAGAGAGAAGAAAAAAAGCCTTGGCAGTAGAAACAGGGACTCTAGCGAGAGGAGATGTAAAAGCCTTGCCTCTAGAGAGATGGATAAAATAAAGTGCTTGGAGAACTCAGCACCAGTGTGTGTCTACTTCATTCCCAGTCAACTGCCAACTGAGAGCCTTGTCCGGTTCCTGCCGGCCGGGACCGGACAACTCTGCTATTAGAGAACATGATATTATGGCATTTGCAGCCATAATATGGATGGAGTTGGAAAAAAAATTGTGCTAAATGAAGTATCCCAAACTCTGAGACTCGAGGGCCAAATTTTTTCCCTCATTTGTGGAAGCTAGAATACAGCAGAAACAGACTATTAGATGGCTAACCTAACAACTCAACATGTATGAATTCTTACATGATCATGGGGACCATGCTAAGATTCCTGGGGGATGTAGGGAGGGGGAAAGGAAATAGGAAGAACATCAAGGTGACCAGAGGGAGGTAGTATGGATAGATCTAATCTGAGGGGAACCTCCAACTTCCACAAGAACCATGGGGAACTCAAAGTGGGGAAACCATGGTCTGGCACCAGTACTGGCTTGTTCTGTCATTACACTGCTGTTCTTGATTGTTTAACGATGAACCCCTCCTGATTCTAAGACCATATCTATCGAATAAAAAAAAAAAAGACAGAAAAAAAAGAGCTGTTTAAAAATGTCAAATAGTTTATGGGATGAATGGTCAGAAAAAAATGTGTAGAATGATCAGAAAGAGAAAAGCAATATGAAAAATATTAAAAGAAAGGAAAAGTCATGCAGAAAAATATTGGAAGTTTAGATCCTATTTACATGGATTCTTGACATGACAGGGGATGAAGATATGAGAGGTGTTGTTATAGGGCTGAGGTCTTTTTGGAAACTAAGAAAGTGCAAACATCGCCATTCAAACCTGATTCATGTGATCCAGTCAGAAAGCTTTCAGACATGTCTAATAAGCAGGCAATAAGGTTATGTAGGAAGGGATATGAAAAAAAAAAAAAAGGGACGCTCTAAAAGGAGAGAGTGGGTCTTCTCAGAGAGGAGAGGGACAGCCTGCCTCTCCACCACTCCATTTTTTTTTTCCCCTAAAAGTTCCACCCAGGTCCCCTCTTGAATTTTGACTGACAGCAGTGTATCACTGGAGTCTCATATTCCCAGTGCCATGACAACTCTAAGTCTCTTTGCCCGTGTTGGCCAATTCTAATTGGATTCTTTGTTAGTACCTTTCAGGAAGCTGGATGGGGGCAGAACATCAGGCAGCCTGCTTGCATGAATGAACAACCAATCAAACGCTGACAGATAAACCCCAATGACCTCTCCAACCACTCGATGATCAATGGAGTTCCCATTCAATCCCTGGGAGACACAAGGCCCCCCAACTTCCTCTGCCCATCCCAGGCTATAAAGTTGCTGCCCAGCAGGGGCCACATAAGACCTGCCCCGCCGCCCTCACACTGGTGGGCTGGTGAGCCTCGCCCCAGAGCTGATCCCCCCAAAAAAATTTTACTCAACAGCTTTTAATTCTGACCCCTTTTTGAACATCCACACCTGAACTTATATTCTTAACCATGAATTTTTACAAAGTTTAGGATTAGGAGGAATTATCCTTATCTCCTTGAGTTTTGAGACCTGGTCTGTGAAAAGGGTCATACAAATCTGCCCCTCTTCTGGGTAACTTGAATTCCTCTTAAGGACATTATTTTAGGCTAAGATTTCTCCTACAGAGAACAGATAAATTTGCTGGGGAATGTGATACATCCTGTCCTCTTTAGTCAGGCAGGTCTTCAGGTAAATTGCTTCATGGAAAAGAAAGCATGTGTGTGTCAGCACAGTGAGTCCATTTTACACAATTTTTCCCTTAACCTCACATCTCTCTGTTCCCTATCAGTGTTTGTCAAAAAGCAATTGGTACATATTTTTGAGAAAGGATGCAGAAAAATATTCAAACTATAATGCAAACCTCAATTAGGATTTGTAAAAAAGAAAAAAATGGGCGCACTGGAGAGAAAAATCATAAGATCCAGAGAAAAATCTTAAAGGTAAGGAAAACAAAACAAAGTAAACATTACCGTCAAAGGAGTAAGGATGAAACTGTAGCAAAATTATCACGAGAAATATTTAAAAGCAAAGAACAATGAATAACATTTTAAAATGCCAGATGCTTCAATTCTATGATTCAAATGATATTCAAATAAAAAATTTAAAAATTATATTATTATAAATAATTATTAACACACAGGCATGGTTGTATACACTTGTTATCCCAGTGGCTTGGGAGGCTGAGGCAGGAGAATCACAAGTACAAAGCCTGAAAGGAATAATCCGGCGCACTGAGACCAAAACTAATCCTCGGAGATGGGTTCCCACTTATTGCGGTTGTACAAGAGCATTTATAGGGGATTTTCATGGGGGTTGGGGTAGTTAGGAGCAGAGGGCAGATGCTGATTGGTTCTCTGCCCCAAGGACAGTGGTGAAAGTAGGTCCTTGGGTGTATGCTTGTGCCTGTGGAAAAGTTAGAGCCCGGAAGGTTAGAGCCCGGAAGATTAGAACCAGGACAGTTAGAGCCAGGAAGATTAGAGCCAGGAAGAGAAGTTTGGGAGGTGCCTTGATAACAGAGGGGGTTACATTCCTCCCTTTTTTGTTTTATATATGGGAGAGGGGTGTCATTCGATCTGGCTACTTCCTGCTGGAAGGGGGCATAGTGAGGGAAGGTCTGGGAGGAATACAGTTAAGAAACCCCATAAGAGCACCAAAAAGGCAAGTATTTCTTGTGGATTAAGGTCTGTAAAAGTTCCCTGGAGCCATAGATCCTGTATTGTGTTCCATCAGTCGTCTATGTGGCAGGTGGGTGGGATGAGCCAGGCATCTTGGTGAAGGGTTTTTAGGAATGCTTTTTATGAATTGGTCATGGTCAGCATGTTGTGAGCTGGTTTCTGGACGAAGCGCTGGGGTCTTCCGACACCAGTAGCTGGTAGTCCCTGAGGAGAAGCTGGTTAAAAGTTTGATTAGTGATTTTTTCAACCTGGTTTTGAATTAATTTTATGATACAACATTCTTCTTGTAAGAACACAGAGGTACCTTCTTTTTCATCTGTAAGGAGGTCTAATGTTCTGCGGTTTTGGAGAGTTACCTGGGCCAGAGAAGTAACCCGTTTTTGTAGGGAGGCCAAGGATGAGGCCATGTATGTGAGGGCACTTTTGAGCCGAGAACTGGTGTCGGCACCAGATTTGTGGCTCTTGGGCCAATTTCACCTGTGCCGCCATAATGAGGGCCGGCATGGAAAGTGATGGCCAGCCAGAACAGCAGGCAGAGAAAATGGTGTTGGACCTTTGCCAGGCAGCTGGTTTTGTTGGCTAACTGGAAGTTCATTATGGGGTTGGTCCTTCAGAGACTGGCTGGTGGATCCATCAATCCACTGGAGCTTGTCTGTTAGCATCCCGATTGGCTGTTCTTTTCATGGGCAAGCTGCCCTTTGGCCTGTCCCTTATCCTCAGTGTCTTGACTGAAGCCATGCCCCTAGCCAGGGGCCATGATGCTGTGACATGCAGGCTAGCTGAAGCCATGCCCCCAGCTGGCCTACCATTTTGTCCTTTTTGGTGATATAGGGTGTAGATTTCCATCTGGCTAATTTGTGCTGTTTATGGGACGACATGGGGAGGGGAAGGTTTGGGTGTTGACTCCATGGGAGGCAGTTGTAAGGGTGCAAGGGCCTTTGGTTGTATATTACTTTAGCAACCTTGTTTATGCAGCTTCAGGTGAACCTGAAGAGACAGGGAGCAGTCATTAGAAGGAGTCTTATCATTAATATGGGAGTAAGGTTGGGGGTTAGCCAGGTGACAAGAGTGGAGTTTAGCCATCTTGGCCAAGGGTCAGGCTGCTTAGGCCTCTTGTTCAGATGTCTGAGAGTTCTGATGTTCATCTCCATCAGCCCAGTTTCACTGATGTAGCAGCTTTTGTTCATCATCAGGAGATCGAGTGTTTGGAGGTCCTGTAATGAAACTCAGGTGACAGATGTTATTTGTCTTTGTAGGGAGGCCAGGGAGGCAGTAGATGTTTCTATTGCCTCTTGGTTGCTGCTCTAGCCTCTGAATGGCAGAGACTGACTTCATCCTCCTGCCCCCATTTCGAAGGCAGTAAGTGAGGAGGCTAAGTAGAGTCTGACCACCATGGATAGAAAATGGCCTGTTTCATCCTAGAGAGGGTGTTCTGAGCAAATCAGATTAGGGGAACTCCCTCTAAAACTGGCATTTAGAAAAAAGCCATTGACTTTGTTGGTAAATGTCCATGGAGGATTGAGTTTGGTTATACTCTCCTGCCAGGTGTTTAAGACCAACTTAATCAAAATTGATCTTGTTCCTGTCTATTGCTACCAGTCAGCTGTTTGTCAGGGTTACTCCTGAGGAACTTGTGAAAAGCCTTTTGGCCCTTTTACCAGTTGTGCCATCTGCCAGGATAGATCAGGGTCTTGCTGACCACAAGTGGCTTCGCTTGGAGGCATCAGGGACATTGTCCATGAATGATCATCCCTTCTGCAGTGTGTTTACTGGTTGGCTTTTTGTTCTGTAGGGTCACCTGATCCCCCTGATCGGGAGGTCTTGTTACCCAGAGTTGTTAAGCCTGTATCAAATTTCCATTGTCCCCTGAGCTTTGGCTGACCAAACAGGGCAAGGGTCAAAATATTGACTATTTTTCCTTAGCCCTTTAACTGTCTTAATTTTGGTCTTTTTGATTTGGTGTTTAACATCCAGCAGGCCAGTTTCACCAGTCTTAAAGTGGAAATATTCTTACAGCTTTACAGTTACCCTTTTTGCTTAATTAGGATCAATAAAAGTGCTGTCCTGTAGGTGATGGCATGTCTTTGTCTCTTAAAAGCATTTTATAAAGTTTTTATGTATTGTTTTTGGAGTCTATCTGAATATACACTTAGGAAACAGTGTTAATAATCAGGAAAACAGTCAAAGCAAACAGATAAGTCAGGCTTTTAAATGGCAGTGACCCTTTTATGTCAGATACAGTTACCCTGCCTATAAACTTTCATAAAGTTAATGTAACACAAGCTTCTGAAATTTACCTTCCATAAACCTTTTGTGACTTACTTAGACATTATATTTTTTATACCCAGGAACATTTTTTTATTTTAATTTCCTTATCAAAGTAAATATCCATGCCTATAACCTTTTTGATTTTTTTTTACTTGTTGACCCTTTTTTAAATCTACATTCTGATACAATCCTGATGAAACTTTCAATGTTTTTAATTACCTTAAGGTGAGATTATTTAAGTCAAAGCAGTTGAAAAATACAAAATGAAATTGTCAAGAGAAACAGTATCAGTGCTCCAAGACTGATTTATAAAATCAAACTCTATGGGTTTTTAATTTTTAAAGTTTAGTTTATGAGGGCTGGAGTTTGTCCCTGGGAACTAAAGGTGTAGTTAGAAGCCCTGATGGGCACTGCAGCTAGTAAAGGCTGGGTTGGAGATGTGCAAAGGAAACAATCAGCTGGACTGGCAGCTGAGAAAGTGTGATTAAGGAAGGTTATAGTGTCTGACAATATACGGAGCCAGGAGTAAAAGGAGCTAGAGGGGGAAGATTAATTCTGGAGTGTCTGCATTATGACCTGCTCTGAGTGTTGGATGTCAGTGGACGTTTGAGAGATCTGTGTGTCTATAGAGATGTATTTACGAGAAATGTGGAGAGATCCATAGGGGGTGGAAGCGTATCCATTACAGTAAAAGGAGGCTGAGATGCTGGAGGCCTAGTGAGGGTCTCAGGGGTTTTTGATTGTGATGTTGTAGGTGTTTGTACTGCATACATATTGAAACATGCCTTGGTTTAATTGCCCTAAGTATGCATCATGGATCTTACAGGACCAATAGGGACATCCTCTGTAAGTGTCTGCCCACCATGTGTAGTAATCTTTTGTTTGGTCATACAAGGGGCGTGTGGTGTGTTGGAACAGTTCTGTAGCAGCAGGGAGAGAAAGATAGATAGTATTTGAGCAGCCTGCTAGAGGGCAGTCAGCAGTAGTAAGGAGAGGAGGAAGTGATACAAAGGGAAAGGAGTAGGAGGAGGTGGGGATAAAGGCCTCCTTAGTCTGTGCTTTGGTCATCTTCAGATATAGGCTCAAGAAAGGAGATGGGAGAGGTGGAATTTAAGCTGCCAGTCAGTAGTGGGGGGTGTGTCTGCAAGCTTGGTGTGAAGGAAAGGGCTTAGGCCATAGAGGTGTGTTGGAATTTGTTCATCGGCAAATGTGGCAAGTCACAGAAATGCGCCGCAAAAGAGTCTTATCTTCTGTAAAGAAGAAAAAAAAACAGAGGAAGATCTCAAGGCTTTGGGGACTGGAGTGAAATAAGGAGTGGAGGGAGTGGAAAGGGTATTTATGTGATCCCTTGGGGAATGTGAGCACAAGCATAGGGGATTGGGGGCAGCTGCTGGCACAGCATAGTTGGCCTTGGAGTTCCCATAGTAATGGGGGAGGAGGAGGGAGCAGCTGTCTGGAGAGCAGTTGCTTGCGTAGCACGGTTGGCCTTGGAGTTCCGGATAGTAATGGGGGAGGAATCAGTTTGATAAAACTTGCAGTGAATGATTTTAAGTTTGGAGGGTAGTCTGGAGGCTTTAAGCAAATGAGAAATGAGCCTGGAATTAGTGATGGAGCTGCCTATGAATTTTATGAGGCAGAGATCCTATACTAACCAGTAGGTGCAGTTGGGTTTCTTTACAGCCAATACGGGGGTGTTAAAGGGAGAGTGAGTGGGTCAGATATATCCCTTTTTTTTAGGAGGTCCTGTATGATGGGTTGTAGGCTGGTTAAAGCGGCTTGAGCTGTGTGGGGAGGGGATTGTAAGGGCCTCCGTCAGGAGGGCCATCAAGAAGTGAGGGGTGGGAGAGGATGGAAGTTGTATAGAAATAGTGGCCTTGAAGATTGAAAGGATATCTCTGCCAATAAGTGGTACTGGACATTGGGGCATTACCAGGAAGTAATGAGAAAAAGGGACTCCATCTATGGAACAGGTGAGGGGGGAGTTTCC